>OVAN01000306.1:0-66723 GCA_900406275.1 Anastatica hierochuntica | reverse complement strand
ATGAAATTTCGTTCGAAGGGGGAACCTTATAAAAATCGTATTAACTTTTTTTGAAAAAAGACAGGATTGACTGACGCTGTTCAAACAGGTACAAGTCAACTAAATGGTATTCCAGTAGCCCTTGGGGTTATGGATTTTCAGTTTATGGGGGGTAGTATGGGATCTGTAGTAGGCGAAAAAATAACTCGTTTGATCGAGTATGCTAGCAATCAACGTTTACCTCTTATTTTAGTGTGTTCTTCCGGAAGAGCACGAATGCAAGAAGGAAGTTTAAGTTTGATGCAAATGGCTAAAATTTCTTCTAACATTTATAAGTACAAGATGTTAATTGTAATATTAAAAAGAATCTTTGAAGAATATTCTTTTTTAGAGGAAAAAAATAGAGAAATATATTGGAGAGAAATCCACCTCTATTATAAATTTCTTCTGTTATAGAGAAAAAAAATAGAGGAATACATTGGAGCTGGTCTTAGGTATCATGTAACATAGTAGCATATTTAAGATATAAAAAAAACATTTTTAAATTCACTTCCCCATAAATCACAAGTGTGAATTAGGGCTAGACAAAATATCCGGATCTGAACTGAAAAATAAAGAACTGAACCGAACCAAACCGAAAAGCTTTAAATATTCGAACGGTTCCCATATAAATATTTTTCGGATGCCCGAACCGAACTTGAATCGAACCGGGATCCGATCAGATAGCCGAAACACCCGAACTTTTTTATAATTTTGTTAAAATTATTTATTTTTAATATTAATATATTAATATTTCGGTTTTATTTTGGATAATTTGAGTTTTTCGGTCCTTTTCGGTTTTTCAGATAATTCGGTTCAGTTTTTCGATTTTTTGGTTTTTTCTGATAATTTCAGATTTGTTTGGGTTTCGAATCCGCTTAAAATTTCAAAAACCAACCCGGATCCGATCAGAAATTTCATCGGATCCGAATCAGATCCTAAATAGAAGGATCCGAAAAATTCGAGATCTGAAAGATCCGAACCGGAACTGATTCAAGGATCCGAATGTCCAAGGTATGTGTGAATTACGGAGAGATACGTATATGGGTTTGTGTGTGACTATTAGCGGTCTTTATAAACGAGGCTATTATGGTCAATGTATATCTTCTCTTCTCCCCATTTTAGCCCCAATTCAGAATAAGCCCTAATTTTAAAGTTTCCCCTTTCTCTCTCTATCTGAAAGAATCAAGAAATCAAAAGGACTGTGTTTGAATCTGTGTTTCGGCATTAGAGAGACACTGATCAGCGGATATGGCGGCTGATAACGCGGCCGGCGCAAAATCTAGCTCCGCCGCAGATTCTTACGTAGGGAGCTTGATTAGTTTGACATCCAAGAGCGAGATCAGATACGAAGGCATTCTTTATAACATCAATACCGATGAATCCAGTATCGGATTACAAAACGGTACGATTCCTTTCTGGGTTATCTTTCAATTGTCAAAAAACTTTTATGTTTTAAATTTGAGAAGATGAAGAAGTTTGTTTCTTTGTCTGTGTGATTCCACTTTGTGTAGTTCGATCATTTGGAACTGAAGGAAGGAAAAAAGATGGTCCTCAAGTTCCTCCAAGTGATAAAGTTTATGAGTATATATTGTTCCGTGGAACTGACATCAAGGTATCTAAAAAGAAGGATTGTGCAGCTATTCTCTTGTATGTATAGATTTTGTGGGCAATGAGTGTTCTTGTTGTCGTTGATAGGATCTGCAAGTCAAGGCTTCTCCTCCTGTTCAGCCTACACCTACTTTAAACAATGATCCGGCTATAATTCAGGTGAATAGGAGAAGCACTATTTTGTCCGCGGATTTTTAGATTCGACATTGATGAATCTTCATCCTCCATTTGTCTCTTGTTTTGCAGTCTCACTATCCTAATCCGATTCCTACATCTAGTGGTAGGTTGCCTCCTTCTACTGGGAGCGGGTCGATGCCTGACGTTGGTCCTCCAAATAATGGACAACATGGGATGGGATTTCAAAACAGTATGCCTTTGTATCAACCCGGTGGAAATATTGGTTCGTGGGGAGCATCGCCACCACCGCCAATGTATTGGCAAGGATTCTACCCACCACCTCCTAATAATGGCCTTCCCCAATTGCATCAACAGTCTCTTATTAGACCACCTCAGGGGATGTCAATGCCTGCTTCTCTACAGCAACCCCTGCAATATCCCAACTTTAATGCCCCTTTACCCACTGGATCCTCAGTTGTGCAGGGTTCAAGCTTACCAGAAGCATCGTCTCAAATACGGGCACCAACTTCATTGCCTCCATCTGGTGGTCTACCGCAGTCTTCAGGCCTGCAATCCAGTCAGCCTTCAGCACCATCTGCTTCACTAGCTTCGGAGATGTCACCTCATTTGTTGTCTAACAAAGCTCCTATTGCTGCACCTCTTACCCTATCTCAGGATACTAGTTTGCCGTCCCTTCCTCTATCAACTACTGGAGCGGTTGAAACAAGTGCTGGCGCAGGTTCTCTCCCTCAGACAACACAATTGACAGCAGCTTCGTTTGTTGGCACCTCTAGCTCCATTAGCCAAGATAAGCCAAAACCTTTATTGGTTACTCCTGATCAACTGCTGCAGTCTGGATCTTCTGCTGTTTCTTTATCTACTCCCTCTGAAAATACGGATAAAGATATCGAGGTGGTTCAAGTTTCATCATTATCTGGGTCAGAATTATCTGGTCCCGATACATCGGCAGCACAACCTCCGATACTGCCATTACCTGCCTCCGCAAGGCCAGCTCAGCAGGTTTTAGTTTTTCTTAATTTTCCTAGTTCTTTTGAACTACTAATGAATCATGATGCCTTTAAGCAACATAGTCACTTAGCTTATTCATAGTATAAAATTCTGTGGCTTTCCTTACTTTGTAAATAAGAGTGTTTGAGGGGTAACAAGACATGATTTTCGTACATTTATAGCTAAGTTTGCTGAAACTACCTGTAGCAATTATATTTGCTTGGCACTTAGGTTTTCTGTTCCGTCTCTAATTTTTGTTAATGTAAAAGAAGCTTGCTGAGCTCCAGGTTCCGTAGTTGAATTGGAATTCATGGTTTGATGACTGATAAATCTCGTTTTGCTGTTGTTTTATTGCAGCCAAACAGGCATTCTTTCCCATCTGATAGTGGTTACAGGGGGCGTGGAAGAGGAAGAGGAGCAGGGGTAACATTCTTTTGACTCATTTTACAATAACATGATGATACGTTTGATTAATCATATAAGAGTGTCCGTTAGACGTAGCCCAGAATGTGTAGACATAAAGTACCCTCCTTTGTTGGCAGAGAACAAACCAGGTAATGAAGTTCACGGAAGATTTTGATTTTACCGCAATGAATGAAAAGTTCAATAAGGATGAAGTGTGGGGTCATCTTGGGAAGAATACCAAAGATGGTGATGGAAATGATGAATACCCTGTCGAAGAGGAAGCTGAGCTGCCTCAGTTGGATGTCAAAGTAAGTGCAGTAGACTTGTTAATCAACATAAAAAGCCTTATTCTCACTATCTCTGGTCTTTATACCAGCCTATCTACAATAAAGACGATTTCTTCGATAGCCTCTCATCAAATGCCACCAACCGAGACTCCCAAAATGCAAGACCTAGATTCTCAGAGCAACGGAAGCTAGATACCAAGGTACATAGTTTACAATCCAAACTTTTGAAAAATTTCCAGCTTTTAAGATAATGATTTGACTTTTTTTTACATGGTGATGATATGTTTGTAGACATTTGGTGAGTTTTCAAGATTCAGAGGAGGTCGTGGTGGTTATGGCCGAAACAATGGTTATTCACGCGGCCGCGGTTATGGTGGACGTGGTGGTGGTGGCTATGGATATGGTGGACGCGGCCATGTGAGAGGCGTCTCCAATCGTACGTTCTAAATGCTTTTGCAAAATAAGAATTTTCAAAAGATTTAGAACGTTGGAGTAAGAAGCTAAAGAAAGTTGGCAGTGGTTGTGGCTTTGTGTTTGGATGTCTTGTATGCTATTTATTTCGGAGCTTTAGTGCCATAGGTTTCGCATCGTCCATTTGTGTTTTAGTTTGTTGTCAACTTAGTGACAAAGTCTACTTCCCAAGTATTATCGCCTGTCTTCAACATTTTTTTTTTTGGGTTGGAGTGCACTTTAGTTTACACCACCAGCAAAATAGAATGCCAATTGACCTATAAACTATATAATTACTTAGAAAATTTTCAATTCTTTTGTTTAGTAAATATTTCTAGAGAATATTCTAAAGTATCACTAAATAGACTAATTTTACTTTCACTTTCGATTGAAACCTTAACGGGCAAGCACTCGAACGAGATTTCCAGCAGTTGGCAACGGCAGTGCAAGCTCTCATCACCATCCAGTAGAAGGATTACATCAATGAAGAATATAATTCGTTCAATGAAGATGAACGGTGGGAGAAAGGGGTCAAGTTTGAACTTCCAAAGTTTTGTGGCGGATAATCGGCCGAAGAGTTTCTCGATTAGATCTTCACGGACGAGACTTCTGAGTTTAAACGCGTACCTTTTGAGCGATGTGTTCCTATGAGTGTTATGCGATTCCGAGGCAGACCTGCGGCTTGGTGGTCACAACTCAAGGCCTCGTATGCACGATTAGGTAACCTAAAATTTTGTCGTGGGACAAACTGGAGAAGAAAGGTGTAAGACATTCTTACCGCTCCACTATGATCAAGTGATGTTCCGACGCTTGCACATGTAGCGGCAAGGAGAGAAGGATTCAATAGAAGAATATTCCACACAATTCTTATCTCTTTTGCCGCGCGTTGATCTGCACGATTCAAACCAGCAAATTGTAACTCGTTTCATTGGTGGCCTTGGGAAAGAGATCCAAGACCATCTTAACTTGTTGAACCCTCTCACTGTTGCTGAAGCTCATCAACGTGCCATCACCTTGGAAGCTCAAACTAATGACGACCACACTTGGGACGAAATTGTAGCATGGTGTACAACCATTGCCTTGTCCGGTGCTTCTATTTTCGTCTTTCTTTCTGATACTTAAAGAAAGAGCAAACTCTAAAACCAAGAGAAGAAGTTGGTCTACTATTCAACAAGAGTAAGGGTTTGTTTGTACGTGGGGAGGGCTCTTCAGATAAAATGGTTTGAATTATATTACTTCATGTTTCTTATTTGTTTTCTTTCGTCCTCTTTTTTTCTCTTTTGTGGACAACGTTGTATGGTGGTTTGAGCAATTTTGGTAAAAGATTACAAAAACAAAAGAGCCTTACGCAAGTTTAGATTCACTGCTTCAGTTTGTGTGAACTATTTGGACATGTGGATATCAACCAATAAGAAACACTGTGAAATGGGATTTTTGTAAACTAGAGAACCGAAAATATGGTATGAGAAAAAATTTGACAATAGAGAACCGAAAACTCGAAATATTTTGGAAAAAAACTTTGTGGATATCAAAATTGTCCGATCATTTTTAGTTTTTAAAAAAAATTTCGGAGATTTTTATCTACTTCAACTGATGGCATGAACGGAAAATTAAATTTCATTATGTCTCTGTTCGTGCCAAATCAACGGACGTCAAAATTTATTAAGTCTAATTTTGTTTTTTCGCTAAACAAATAAAATTTTTAATTCCGATATGACCGCCGACGAATAGTTTAAACATGTCAGTGGATATGATGCCGGAGAACAATGAGGAGGAGAGAGATTCACGACAAAAGATTGAAGGACAACGAAAAAAGTCCCGGAGGTGGAGATCCATCTATATCGGCGTGGAAAAGGTCCGATCGATGTGTTCAAATTAAATTTCGGAGGTTGGGAGCAAGATCAGCTTGAGGTTCGATCAATCCTTGAGAAATATGGATGGAAATCAATCTACGGCTTTCAACATCGAGAAAGGTTGACCCGTTCCGATTTGATTTATTCGTTAGGGAACCTGACTCACTGAGCAAATTAATTACTCATTAGACTCTCTATTTTACATGTAACCGTTAGCGAGATTCTTGTACGGGTTGAAGGAACATTACATGTTGGTGTAGTATATGCACCTCTTTGTAAATAGAGTATAACTCTATTAAGTATCATAGATTTAAGCTTTCGTATGGATCTATATAAGCTTTTGGTAACGATTGTAATTAATTTATAATAAAGTATTAATGGTTTACCAAACTCTTCGGGTTTCATATGATACTAGTCCTAGTCCGGGATGTACAACCTAGCGGTTCCAAGCTCGGGTTGCAAAGCTTTGACTTGGGTTTGTTAGGATACGCGCTCTCGGATTTTTGACCTAAGGGTTTCAGATTTTTCTAAGAACCTCGAGTCGAATGTCGCGGTGTGTAATTGTAGCATTTTTGTTCGAACATTTGGTTAGGGTTACTTGGTTTGTCGTGTATGTTCTTGTTTGATTATTGCATGACAGACGAATCTGGCTTTGACCTAATCCAAATCGGGGGTGTTACATTATAGCTATTCCCCATAGGTCTCGTCTTTGACCCCACCAACGAGTGAAAGCGATTTTCGACAGTTGACAAAGATGGAGATCATTCATAGTCATCGCCGAGAGTGGCAGACCTCGAGGAAATATTTTAGGAGAAGAGATTATGAAATGTGCGAAACTTCAATCGGTGGAAAGGCAGGAAAAACTTCTTCTCGCCCCAGAGTCTCCTGCTAAGGTTTTAATCAATTCATGCCAATAATGAAAGCCTAATGTGAGGGTTTCAGCGAGCAGCAATCTACTTGCGACTCTAATTGTGAAAAACCCAATAAGCGATGAAAGATACTACGATTGCTCGCGGCTATATTGTAATTGAAACGAAAGCTATAACATCCCCGTTTTACCTTCTCGTGTGCACTGTCACCATCTCTCTGGGCAAGCGGTCCACTCTGTCTAACGGTTGGGAGCACCACAATTACCACGCGATGTTTTTTTCATATTTTTTTCTCACTCGCACGATTCTAGAAATCACTTCCAGGAAAATCATTCATCTTAATATTGTTCTAGCCAAACACGCCTAATTGTGGTGGTAAGACAAATGATCTAAAAGATAAATGCACTTGCTGACATAGATTATTGGGAGATCATTAGATCGACCAAGATCAAGAACACAATATATTAGACTCTCATAAGATTTTAGTTACAATATACATCACTTTATATAGAGAAATATCTAAACATAATTTCTTCGAAAGGGTTTCTCAACTTTTGACATAGTATCGGACCTATATAGAGAAATATCTAAACATAATTTTTTCGAAAGGGTTTCTTAACTTTTGACATGGTATCAGACCAGTAGCCAAAATCATACAAAATTTTTGGCTCTTCATCGATATTTGGCTTTACTATCTATACTTATGTTATTTTATGATTTTTTTTTTCTTCTTCTTTCGTACGTTTTATTCTTCTTAGTTTTCTTTTGTTTTGATTATCATTAAAAATATTTGTTGGTTTTGCAATTTGAAAAAAAATTACTCTTACTATGTTCTTATTTGAATACTTTAAAAAAAAATTATGGTACTACGCATACTTACATTGATATTTAAAAAAATAAAAAATTGGTTTCCTCGTTTGTTTTTTTGAAATTTAAAAAAACATTATTCTATCAATATGTGTTCTAGTTTTGATTTTTTTAGAAAAAAAGGAAACAAAAAAGAAAAACCAAGTGTGATGTTTCAATACTTTCGAGTATTATGATTTTCATATATGATCTTCATGTGACTATTAACTACAAATTTGATGGTAGTCGCGAAGATATTATATGAAATGATGACTCGACCGGATACAATGTTGATCTGACGATGATGAACTCTGATCCAACGGATATATACGTATATCTAATGGTGATGATGAAGACGATGGATATATTATGATGCATTTTCCATGATTTGACTCTAAGATCGAATATAAACGTCATTACCGATCCGGCGGTCGAATGTTTCAGCCGATTTGACTCTACGATCGAGTATAAACGTCGACAATGACCCGACGATAAGGTATAATGCCACTTTTTTTTGAAGAATTGTCCAATATCATACGTATTTGCATGTATGAGCTTGCGAGAGAGTGTTAGAAGATCTGGGGATACGAGATCAAGTTGAACATATTATGATAGTTTAAATATTTGTGTATATTTCCTTATTATTAAATAGCCAATTTACCTTAATCAACTATGTAAAGAGCTTGTGGACAAATTTATTATCTTGTATAAATATATCTATTGGCTAATCAATAAAACAAAAAAATCGGTTTATACTTCGAAAGGGTTTCTCCACTTTTATCATTGATAGCCAAATCTATTCTTTATAAACTCTCCTCATATACCACTAAATCTTCGTAACCCGGGGTATCACAAAAGTTTTATAAAGCCTTTTGTAAATTCTTGGATTCCAAAATCATATCACTTTTCATTTAAATTTGTTACTTCAGCAAGTTCGCAATAAGCTATTGAAAAATTTGAAATTGAACAACTCAAGTTTATTGGCAAAAGAAAAGAAAGTTGGATAAGTAGGAAACGGAGGTTTGTAGTTATCGGTTTAAAGGATGAGTACATGAGAAGAAAGGCCGACTTTTCACGTGTGTGTCGACCACATAAGAATTCTGAAAAAGGAGAAGAAAAGATTCAGTGAACTTGTTTTGTCTTCTCTCGAGCCTCGAGGAACTAACTACGTTTACTGTGCGTGTTCATATTGACCCATTTTTGTATTTTACACACACACATACTTGTTGTATTTTTAAATGTCATCCACCTGATAACATCGAAAAAGGCATGACGAATATTTTTAAATGCCTAACAAATAAATATGTACAGTATTCAATTCACGAATTACTAAACCAAATGTTATTTTTTCCGTAAACAATTTATTTCCTATAAAAAATTATTCATTTGTTCTTTTTGATGTCCTATATTTCATATTACAATACTTTTTTTTGTTAATTATTACAATACTTTTTTTCATTTTAAAAATACCGTTTGTAGTCTTTTCATTACAATCAATCATTCTCTTTTTTTTCATTTTAGTAATTGTTTTAGTAATCACCTTGTTTACCTATTTTTATGAAGTGTAGGGAATATTTAAAAGGAGTACTAAATATTTTTGAAAATTTTGTCTCAAGTCATTCGAATATTTTATTATTTCACCATTTTTTTCATATATACCTGTTTTTTTAGCAAACCATATATACTTGTTTTGAATTACGTTATTGCCATAATTTGATATTGGAGTGGAAAGCATTGACACGACTGTCGAGGGTGCATTAATTCATAAGTGATACTCCAATATCAAATAATGACCTTATCCATATCTCTCTCTCTCTCTCTCTTATTAGAAAATCTCAAAGTGCTCGTCTTCCTCTCTACTGGTTTTACGATCACTATTGCGAAAAAGAGAAGGGTCTCTCAAGTCTCAAGACAAGTGTTAGGATTACAAACACAACAGCAGCTTCCTACTCTCGACACGACCTTCCTTCTTGTCATCTCCTGGCCACGTTTCATCTCTCTCTTCCACTATATATACACACATGCCCATTTTCTCATGTCTTTGCCTTATCACTCACCAAACTCGTCAAATAATAACTTAAATATCAACATCTATATGTATATGTCATTCATTAAGCCAAAGATGATGACGATGGTTGGTGCAAAGAAACAAGGAACCGTCCAAACTAGTTCAAGGAAAGGCTGTATGAGAGGGAAAGGTGGTCCCGAGAACGCCTCTTGCACTTACAAAGGCGTTAGACAACGCACTTGGGGCAAATGGGTCGCTGAGATACGTGAGCCTAACCGAGGAGCTCGTCTTTGGCTCGGTACATTCGACACCTCCCGTGAGGCTGCCTTGGCTTATGACTCCGCAGCTCGTAAGCTCTATGGACCCGAGGCACACCTCAACCTCCCAGAGTCCTTAAGAAATTACCCTGAAACGGCGTCGTCGTCTTTGTCCAAGACAACACCAAGCAGCAACACCAGCCGTAAAACTTCGTCTTCGGTCAACAAGGAGTCACCGTGTTCGTCGAACGAGATGTCTTCATGCGGAAGAGTAACAGAGGAGATACCCTGGGAAAATATGAACATTGATTTGCCGGCAATGGATGATTCTTCTATATGGGAAGAAGCTACAGTATCGTTAGGGTTTCCATGGGTTCACGAAGGAGGAGATGATGATATTTCTCGGTTTAATACTTGTATTTTCGATGGCTATTCTAATTATGATTCCTTTCATTCCCCACTTTGAGTATTAAGACCTTATCATATTCAAAATACATATACGATATAGTCAACGTGCTAAGGAATATATCTATGTAAATATCTACACACCATATCCATGTAATTATATATATGAGCACATCTATGTATATGTGGTTTGTCTGTAGCGTAAATGCAGATTCTTACCACATCAAGTAACATAAAAACCGACAGTTGTTTGTCTCAAAGTTAAAAAAAGTGTCGATGGGGAAAACTCAATGTGCAATGTATCTGTATGATGAAAGCGGCCGGGATGTACGTCTTGTGTAACGGTTAGTATTATGACTACAAATGTCTCTGTTTAATTCTTGTTCACTCGTTTTTTTTGTTTTTCTCTCTTTCCATTTTTTTTTTTTTTTTTTGATACAATGTGAATCTTCGTTAATATGAAAGTTTAGTACAATAGTTTTCTATAAACCCAAAAAAGGAGTTCATTAAAATATCATTTAGAAACAATATTTTTGAGTTGAAACTGAAAACAGTTTCAATATAAAAATCAAGAGTTCAAAATACAATCTGACGACGTAAAAGAGACAAAGAGTATGAATCTTTGTCTTTCGATGACGTTTCCAAACACGATCTCTTATGAATCTTTGTCTTCCGACGACCATTCCAAATACCAAGTCTAATCTCTTTGCATCTTTTATTCGTCTCTGTGCTATTATGTGTAACCACCTCGGCGTGTCTTTATTAGACCACACGTTGGTCACATTATATATCTGGCCCTTTTATTTATGGTTAATAAGAGTACTTAGTTTACTCTTGGTTAATTATTTTCTGGTTTAGTTGTATTGTAACATTGGTATGTTGGTTCACTATATAAACCAACATGTAACAAACTTTTTACAATCAATGAGAATCAGATTTATTTACATCTTGTTATTATGGTATCAGATGATATTCTCTTCCGCTTTCTCATTTCTCTGTTGTTTTGATTTTGATTCCTTCATCATAACAACAATTTCTCATCCAGAATCGAAATCTCCCTGATTTCCGATTCAAATTCATACCATTTTCTTCAAAACCTGAGCTCCATTTCAAGTTTTCAAGCTTTTCTTGAAGCAACAATGGTGAAGAAAGGAAGACGAACTCGAGCTCAAAGTTTGACTCCAGAGAAAGTGACACCAATAGCTGCGACGCGAGAATTTGTTGAAGAATCATCGAATCGACAAGATCTACAAAATCTTAACACCCGTCGCGAAGCTCATGCGATTCACAAATCCACTGGAATCGAATCTTATGACAGTGTTCATAGTCCTTATTTTCTACACTCAGCTGATCATCCTGGATTGGTAATCGTCTCTCACACTCTTGATGGTTTTAATTACAATCAATGGTTTATAGCAATGACGGATAGTCTAGATGCGAAGAACAAGCTGAGTTTTGTAGATGAATCATTACCGAGACCTCTGGAAACTGATAGTATGTTCAAAATTGGGCGTAGATGCAATAGTATGATGAAATCGTGGCTGTTGAGTGTAGTTAATAGAGAAATCTATGACAGTGTGTTATACTACAAAGATGCAGCAGAGGTGTGGAATGATTTGGCTAGGAGATTTCGTGTTAGCAATTTGCCTAGAAAGTATTTGCTTGAACAAAGTGTGATGACTCTTAGGCAAGGTTCTCTAGATCTGTCCACATATTACACAAAGAAGAAAACATTGTGGGAACAGCTAGCAAATATGAAATCTTCCTCTGATTGTAGTTGTAAGTGTGGAAAAGTTAAAGAACTCCTAGAAGATGCAGAAGACAGCAAGATTATTCAGTTTCTAATGGGACTGAATGAGAATTTTGCAAATGTTTGAAGCCAGATTCTTAACACAAAACCAAGACCTTGTCTGGCAGACATTTACAATATGCTAGATCAAGACGAAAGTCAAAGATCAAGCATTTCTACAACTACATCAGTAACACATCCTGCAGCTTTTCAAGTTTCTGATAATGGTGTTGGTTCTGTTCAGTATTCTCAGTATTAGAAGAAGTTTGGTCCAACTTGTACTCATTGTGGCAAAATTAATCATACAGTGGAAAAATGCTACAAAGTACATGGTTATCCACCAGGGTATCAGTTCAGAAATAAGAACAACACTTCTCAGAATCAGAACAAGTCTTTCACTTCATCAAATGGATCAACTTATAAACCAAAACCACTGAATATGGGTTCTGCAAATCTAGTGCAAGAAGTGGAAAATACTGGACTTGTGAATCAAGGATTGGAGAACAAGACCACTTATTCTAAAGAGCAACTTCAACAAATGATCTCTTTCCTTAGTCAGCAGCTTTCAAACCATAACATCACAACTCTTCCATCACCAACTTATGATGCTTCTGAATTCAAAACCGTGCCAAAAGTCTCACAGATTTCTGGTACATTTCTATCACTTTATAATGTTTCCTATTACAACATGCTTGCTTCTTCAGACCCTCCTAAAGAAACAGATATGTCTCCTAACACTTGGATAGTAGATTCAGGAGCCACACATCATGTTTCTAATTCTAGGAGCTTGTTTCTGAACTTTACACCACTAGTAAACACTTATGTGACTTTACCAAATGATTATACAGTAAGCATAGAAGGGATAGGTTTTATAGAGTTAAGTAAAACAATTTTGTTATATAATGTGCTTTATATACCAGAATTTCATGTTAATCTGTTGAGTGTGAGTGTTTTGACAAAAACATTGAATTCGGTTGTTAGTTTTACATCTCTATCATGTTTCATCCAGGATCATACTCGGGAATTGATGATTGGGAAGGGTAGTGAAGTCAAGAATTTATATATCCTGGATCTTTACGATGATATCGCTTTACCAGATATTAATTCTGTTTCTTGCTACAATGTTAGGGTTGATATTAATACATGGCACAGTCGTTTAGGTCATCCATCTTTTTCTAAACTTGGTTTCTTATCTGATGTATTGAAATTACCTAAACAAATAAAAAAAAACTCAGTTTCTCATCATTGTTCTATATGTCATTTAGCCAAACAAAAGCATTTACCCTTTCCATCTAAAAATCATATGAGTCATGCTTGTTTTGATTTGGTACATATAGATGTCTGGGATCCCTTTTCAGTCTCTACTATTGATGGTTTTAAGTATTTTCTGACGATTCTTGATGATCATAGTAGAGCTACTTGGGTTTATATGATGAAACTGAAATCAGAAGTGTTACACATATTCCCTAGTTTTGTTAAAATGATAGAAACCCAATTCAATACTAAAATCAAATGTGTGAGATCTGATAATGCTCTTGAATTAAAGTTCACTGATTTCTTTTTAAAAGAAGGGATTATAGCTCATCATTCTTGCCCTGAAACACCTGAAGAAAATTCGGTAGTAGAAAGGAAACATCAACATATTTTGAATGTTGCTAGATCATTGTTGTTTGAATCTCATATTCCTCTTCAATACTGGGGTGATTGTGTGTTAACTACAGTTTTCTGATAAATCGGCCTAGTCCTTTGTTACAAAATAAGTCTCCTTTTGAAGTCTTAACTAAGAAACTTCCTGACTATAGTTTACTTAAAACATTTGGTTGTTTAGCCTATAAGTCAACTAGTTCTAAGAACAGAAACAAGTTCCAATATAGAGCTAGAGCATGTGTGTTTATAGGCTATCCAAGTGGTTACAAGGGATACAAGTTACTTGACTTGGAGACACAATCTGTTTCAATTTCTAGGCATGTTGTTTTTCATGAGGATATTTTCCCTTATGCATCTTCTACATTACCAGATGATGCTAAGTTTTTCTTTCCTCATTTGATTTTACCTGCCAAACCTGATGAACAGACTTCTTCTGAAGCTTCATCCTCTGGTACACATGTAAATCAACTTGTGTCACCTTCTGAGACTGTACTGCCTTCTGCACCACAGTCTTCTAAAAGAAAAACAAAAACCCCTTTATATCTGCAGGATTTTATTTGTGACTCTACCAACCCAAAAAAATACTACACCATATCCTATCACTTCCTTTGTTTCCTATTCAAATCTTTCTCCTTCTTTTCAATCTTTTATTCACTCTATTACCTCTGCCATAGAACCAAAAACTTTTACAGAAGCTAAGAAGTTAAAGGAGTGGTGTGATGCGATTGGTGAGGAGTTGTCAAACATGGAAAGAACTCATACATGGAGTATTTGTTCTATTCCTGATGGTAAACATGCTATAGGATGTCGTTGGATTTTTAAGATCAAACACAATCCTGATGGGAGCATTGAGAGATATAGAGCAAGATTGGTTGCTAAAGGATACACACAAGAAGAGGGAGTAGATTTTTTAGATACGTTCTCCCCTGTGGCTAAGCATGCTACAGTCACGATATTGCTAGCTGTATCTGCTAAGGTTAATTGGTGTTTGTCTCAACTGGATATCTCTAATGCATTTTTGAATGGGGATTTATCTGAAGAAATCTAGATGAGATTACCTCCTGGATATGCATCAACTAAGGGGGACAATCTTCCACCTAATGCAGTATGCAGATTACATAAATCCATTTATGGTTTAAAGCAGGCGTCGAGGCAATGGTACTTGAAGTTTTCTGGTGCCTTATTGCAAATGGGTTTTGAGAAGGATTATTCAGATATCACTCTTTTTACACTCTTAGAAGATGATGCATTTCTGGTCGTATTAGTGTATGTCGATGATATTATCATTGCAAGCAGTGATGATACAGCTTTGGAACGGTTCAAGACCAAATTGCAATCATGCTTCAAACTAAGAGACTTGGGAGATCTACATTATTTCTTGGGAATAGATATAGCAAGAACATCTAAAGGTATCTCTATGTCTCAGAGGAAATATACATTGAAGCTATTGTCTGATACAGGGTTTCTTGGTTGTAAACCTTCCTCTGTCCCAATGGAACCAAAGATAAAACTGAACCAAGAAGATGGTGAATTGTTGCCTGCTCCAGAAGAGTATCGTAGACTGATTGGGAAATTGTTGTATTTGCTAACAACAAGACCAGATTTGTGCTATGCAGTTACGAAATTGTGTCAATTCTCTTCTCAGCCTAGGGAACCACATTTACAGGCAGTTCACAAAGTTTTAAGATACTTGAAAGGAACAGTGGGACAGGGACTTTTCTTTAGTGCTTCATCAGACTTGAGTCTCAAAGGGTTCACTGATGCGGATTGGGAAGTTGCCCTGATACTCGAAAGTCTACAACAGGTTATTGCATGTTTCTAGGTGATTCCTTGGTGTCTTGGAAATCACAGAAACAGAGAACAATCTCTGCCATTTCTGCAGAAGCAGAATTTAGAGCAATGGCTTGTGGAACTAAGGAGATGATTTGGATTGCTAAGATTCTTCGTTGTCTACGAGTGCCTCCTGAATTACCAATATCCCTTTATTGTGATAGTACAGCCGTAATGCATATTGCTAACAATGTTATCTTTCACGAAAGGACAAAGCATGTGGAATTGGATTGTTACACGGCTAAGGAGAAGATTGAAGATGGTTTTACGAAAACAATGCATGTCAAGTCAGAACATCAGTTAGTTGATGCTCTCACAAAGGCTTTATATCCTTCTCCTTTCCGCGATCTCATTTCCAAGATGGGCATGATCAACATATAATAAGAGTACTTAGTTTACTCTTTGTTAATTATTTTCTGGTTTAGTTGTATTGTAACATTGGTATGTTGGTTCACTATATAAACCAACCTGTAACAAACTTTTTACAATCAATGAGAATCAAATTTATTTACATCTTGCTATTAATGGTCAACCTAAAACCAAATCTTCGGCCCATACATGTGAGATTAAACGAATGTTTTTTTTCTACTTCTTGGTTTGATTAAACGAATGGTTGATTTAAACGCAAAATATTGAATCCACATGGTCAACTTAGCGTTAAAAGTACTGGTTTTCTATGCCACATATGATGTAAAAAATGAGAAAATAACACCGCTTAGCAAACTCGGTTTAAAAAGACTACAGATGGTCTTTTAGATTTTTAGACTAATTAAAGATGGTCTTTTAGATGATTTGTATCCCAAAACTGCTTAGTTCATACACACGTACTCTATATCAAACTTGAATTCGGATAGTATTAACAATTGTGAATTGAGTAAAGCAACGAAGAAAGCATAAAGGAAGAAGAAGAGCAAAGTTTTATTATTAGTTTTCTCAACTTTACATCAATGTATCGTATACTATTTTTATATTGTGTATCAGACATTAAACCAAATAACAAACTCTCGGTTTAATATCTAACTCTTAACCAAATAAACCAAAACACATATTCTAATGTGTCCCCCTCAAATCTTTATCTCCTATTGTCTGGTTGAAGATAAAGACTTGATAAAAAACATACGGCTGAGTAATGAATGAAATGGTCCAAGGTGAAGAGGCTTGGTACATATATCGACAATCTGACTTCCTGTTGGTACATGAATGGTCTTGAGAAAACCATATTTAGTGCGATCTCTCACTGTGTGGAAATCGATTTCGACATGCTTTTTCCTTTCATGGAAGACAGGATTTGTAGCCAAATGAATTGCAGATTTTCTGTCACAGAATAGCTTGGCATGACATGTAACCTTAAGCTTTAGATCCTTTAGTAATTGATCCAGCCAAACCAGCTCATAGGAAGCTAAAGCCAAGTTCTATATTTAGCTTCAGTGCTACTTCGACTTACAAAATTATATTTTTTTAGACTTCCAAGAGATCAAAGATGTCCCTAAAAACATTCACATACCAAATATAGATCTCCTAGTATCTTTGCACGTTGCCCAGTCAACAATTGAAAAACCATTAAGGCAAAGTTCTGATGTAGAAGGGTACACGAGACCCTCTCCAAGATTGGCTTTTAGATACCTCAAGACTCTATGAGCAGCCTCCAAATGCACATAAGTAGGTGCAGAAAGAAATTGACTTAGTCTACTAACAACATATGTTAGGTCAAGTCTAGTCACTTTGAGGTATAAGAGTTGTCCAATTAAGGCTCTATATACAGTAGGATTAGAAAATAGTGTACCAAGGTCCTTAGTCAAATGTAGCTTCAGATCCATATGAACAGAAGCTGGTTTACAACCAAGCAAACCAAAGTTTTCTAAGATAGACAAAGCATATTTCCTCTAAAAAATGGAGATGCCTTCAGAAGATCTAGCTATTTCTAATCCCAATAAGAAACGAGCTTGACCAAGATCTTTGACTTTAAATGTTGCATTCAAAATGTCTTTGAAATGGAAGACTTCTGCATCACTATTGCTAGCAAAGCAATATATCATCAACGTATACTAGAGCAGCAATGAAAGCAGGTCCAACAATCTTGGCAAAAAGGGTTGTGTCATAAGGTGATTGAATGAATCCACCTTGCGACAAAATTGTAGACAGACGTTGGTACCATTTTTTGGAAGCTTGCTTCAATCCGTAGAGTGAGTTTGTAAGATGACAAACATGATTAGAAAGCAAAGGTTTTCTAGCTGGTGGAGTATACCCTTGTGGAAGACTCATGAATATCTCCTCCTCAAGATCTCCATTTAAGAAGGCATTTCTTACATCCATTTGTGTCAAACTCCCTCCATGAATAGAAGTAAGACCAAGAATGAGTTTAATACTCTTCATCTTTGCAACATGAGAAAAAGTATCTATATAATCCAAACCTTCCTGTTGTGTATACCCTTTTGGAACTAAACGGGCTTTATACCTTTCAATGATACCATCTGAGTTAAAATTGATCTTAAAAGCCCACTTACACCAAATCACATGTTTTCCAGGCGGCAATGGTTCAACATCCCAAGTTCCACTATCCTCAAGAGCATTCAGTTCCAAGTTACAAGCCTTTTTCAAGTGTTCACAATCATGGCTTGAAGAAAAGTTGTTGGTCATGTCTCAAGGGTATAAGAAAAAATATAGGACTGAAAAAGGGGGATTTTTTGTCATATAATATCACAGAAGAAAGAGTATATGGGGTAGTGTGAGGTTTAAGAGAAAGAGATTTATCAGATTGGACTGATGAACAATGATACTCGGCTATATAACTAGGAGCTCTAGTCTATCTTTTAGGTCTAGCAATAGGTAATGAAACAGTACCAGTATCACGTGCATCAGTACTCTGCGATAGAGATATAATACTAGGATTTTGTGTGTTTGATGCAGACTCATGAACATGTTTAATGGGAGAAGAAGCACAAGGTTCTGACTCAGACAAAATGACCTCAAACTTGATGAAACATGATTAGTGTTATGACTAAATGAAGATGAGGATTGTTGGGAATAATTTGATCCTTGGGGATTCCTCTTGGCTTGGATAGAGTACAACAGTTTAGTCATAAGGCAGAGGAATGCCAAAAAACAAGAAGCCAGACGTCACAAGGATGCATGAAGCTAGAAGGCTAGCCGACTCTCATCCGATACTTATCTTCTTTTATTTAAAGAGATAATCATGTATATTTGTAGATAATTGCGATATCTCCTGATCTTAAAAGGATAACAACAAGTCTTCATGTAAATATATCATGCTTGGAGGATTGTAGAGATCATCCGAAAAACTCTAGGCAAAAAGACTAATACACTTATTCTTTCACCATCTCTTTGATTTTATTCTTTGAACACAAACATCCTCCAGCCTCTTTTGCTTAGATCCTCTTACCTAGAATCATTCATCTTCACGCATATACCTTATCTTCTTGCTTCCGTAGTGTCATCAAAGAACTCCCCAAAAACATCCATAACAATTTGGCGCTTGAAGGAGGGTGGCTCAGATTTAAAACTACGTGACGATGGCCGGAGACAACGTTGACGACGTGATCACAACACCTGAACGAACCAACCTCACTTATGAAGAGATGAGATCTCAACTGAAAACTCTGCAGACGAGACTCGAAGAGATGGAACAACTAAGAAGGGATCAAACCCCAACTGGGCCCGGCGCCGCAATCGTGGAGTTGTAGGCTTTGAAGCAGCAGATGGAGGCATGCGCTAAAAAACTTCAAGAGAACGCGCAGCGCCTGTAGCAACTTGAACTGGAGTACGAAAATCTCAGAGAGACAAACTTGGCCTTAACGGCTAATCAGGTTGTAGGCCAAAAATTCAAGATTCTTGTACCCTGAATGTCAACCCTTGAGAATCCCCCTGCCGATAACTCCGGAAAAAAGAGGCAGACCGATGGCAACAGGGATCCAGGGAAATTAGGATCTCATTCATGCACAAAGAGAACCTATGGAGGTAGAGGAATAGTAGGCAGCAAACCTCACCCCCAGTCTGACGAAGTCAGGCGCCTGGAGCAGATGTTCTCCAGTAAGTTCGAAGCTTTATAGTCAATAATTGAATGTCTTCCGGGTGTCGTGCCTCCTCTGGGGAGAAGTGCCTTAAGCTCTTACGCATATACTCTTTTCACATACGAGATTGCACTTGTCAACATGCCAAGGAAGTTCACTTTTCCTTTCATCAAGCCGTATGATGGAACCTCCAATCCGGACAACCACATTGCACAATACAGACAGAAGATGCTCACCGTAGCAATCCAGAAAGAGATTGCGCTCGTTTGTTTTCTCTTTTGATTAAACAATAAAAAAAATCTTTAAAATTCGCAAATTGACCAAAAACCGCAAAAAAAACCTGTAAAAACATATCTACGAAAACCGCAAATTCACTAAGAAAACAAAAATGGTTACTAATACATTTTTTATTAATACAAACTATATGATAATATATGTAAAAAAACCGTTGTGCCATGGAAACGGGTACTAAAAGACAAAGAGATGAAGCTGAATTTGAGAGGTGTATTTTGATTTCTTATAAAATTGGATCTATTAATTAAATTATATATATATATATATATATGCATTTTTGTGCACCCATATACTTATGTTGGTAATATACTATTAATAAAAATGAGAAATTGAGTGCAATAACCAAAAGAACTCAAAAATAACTATTTAACACTTTTCCCAATTTTCCATATATTTGCCCTTTTGATTTTTTGGTTCATCGGTTGAGAATTTTTTGTAAAATTACCTAATATTATAATATTATTTTTTAAAAATTGAATAATACCTTTTTAGATTTTTTGATCAAATTTATAGTTTTCATTCATTGAAACAAGCTAAAAGAGCTTATAAGTTCTTTACTATTAGGGATCAGCTTGATAAAGATATCCGCAATACAATATGACAACATACAAATCGCTATCATAGAAGATAAAGATAATATAGATCCTAAGCCGTTTGGTGACTACAAAAACACAATGAAAAGCATTGGTCGCATCATTGAAGGTGTAGAAAATGACAAACCCTAAAGGTTGTGCATCCGAGAATAATTTTCGCGTAACCGTTTCTACATCATCCACTACTACTTGAATAGTTTTCAGAGCTAGACCTTCCATTAGTGCTTCGGAAGTGATGAGACATTCTAATTCAAAAGCATCATTCATGCAATCCACAAAATTCCACTAAAGAAGAAGTTAAGAACATAAAACTCCATAATTGTAATAATCTCCAAGAAACTCCATGAAGGAGTAAGTCTCCTTAAAGGAGTAAATATGGTAATAATTATCCAATCGCATACAATAATTGACCGAATGGTAATTACTCCATTAGAGGAACCAAATCTGATGAGAGATTTGAGACTCACAACTGCACAAAACAATAATAATACGAATAAAGTGTTCTAAGAAACGGGTTACCCACTCATAAATTGTCCACATCAACTGCAAGCTAGCACTCATCAAGCGTGGGGGTGGTGGAAAGGAAATGCTGGAGCTTCGGATATGGGTCGTCGCCATATGCACTGAAAGTGAGGTGCAGACCTTTACCACTGGAGATAACATGAAAGATAAGTCTCTAATACTGCTTCCGACATTATGGATATCACAAGTCCTTTGACCCCACACCGAACTAGAGCCATATCTAACTGATCTTCTCCAGAATAGAGTAGCAACTGTGACAGTCAAAGTAGAGGAAGATTCGTTGAACCGAACGAAGCTTTCTTGTCCTTAAAGAGTCAAAGTCGACAACTTTCTCCAAGAGGATGAGTAAATGTGGGTAGAATGAATCCCGAACCAAGAGCTACACAACGACGAAGAAGGGAAACAAATAAGAGACAGAATGAGGAGGACACGAAGGTGACACCCAAAATGGCGGCTGAAACCGAAGCCGTCAGTGACAACCAAGAAAAACATAGAAGGAAACAAAGAAGGAAAACAGAGATCGACGAGATACAGGTTAGAGAAAAGGCAAACATAGACGAGATAACACATGTCAGAAGCAAAACAGTGACGCCAACGAGTACGAACATCATTGACTTCAGAAAATAAGATCTTGAAAGGAGTCTCGATTAGCGTGTCTGGGAGCGGAGATGCGCCTAAGGTTTTTTTTCAATTTTTTAGATATGCCACATATTCACTCATAAAAAAATTTAATTCGTTCCGAGTCCTATTCTTTTCTAAAATAACATTTTTATACTATTGAAGTTGTTTAGTTCATTCTTCTTACTTCAAGACAAATATCCAAATTGAATTTCCCAGTATATAATAGAAATTGTAAATGCGAATTATAACATTGTGTTGCTGATGAAAAAAGAAAAACGTATTTTTAATTAAGATCCGATTGAAATCGGTCGGATGGGTTGTAAATACCTAATTTCATTAAGGGCAAAAACGTATTTTTCCCCTTTTTGATTTAAAATTAAATCAAAACAAAATTATTTTTTATAACTGGGTTAAAGGAGCATTTTTTTTCCATCGAGGTTATATTAGCACTTTTTCCCATTTTTATACTATTGAAGTTTTTTAGTTCATTCTTCTTACTTCAAGACAAATATCCAAATTGAATTTCCCAGTAGATAATAGAAATTGTAAATGCGAATTATAACATTGTGTTGCTGATGAAAAAAGAAAAAACACAAGAAACGTAATTAAATGGCACTAATTTACCAGCCAAATATTATAACAGAGAAGTCTCAAAACAAGATCCCACATAGTCTTCATCATCGTCACCTTCACTACCATCTTCATGAACAACGATGTCTCATCCACCTTTTTTTTCCCCATCAAAAACTTTTCTTTGGTAATTTGATAATGAAAGAGCTAAACAAAACAAAAAAAGAAATAAAAAGAAAAAGCAGACACAAAAGTCATAAAAACACAACGGCACACCATTGTTCCCTTTTTAATTTGGTAATGACATTTTGTAATTATTTAGTCAAACATTGTCCGTTGACTGATGGAGCAATGGAACTGTGATGGACGACTTGATGGAGGCTCTAGAAACAGGTGCACGTTCGTTACCATGTTCCGCGTTGTATTCGATCGCTGCCTTCTCAAGAGCTGCGAATTTCCTCTCCTCGCTCTTGCCGTACAACACGAAGTAAAGTCCAGCTATGATTAACACAGCTCCAATAATCCTACGCCACGTCAGAAAAACATTGTGCAATTCTTATTTAGGTCGTTTGAATTAATTTAAATTACCGTAAAGTCCTGTTTTTATGATTAATATTTATACATACCCGCCTAAGTAAAACTCTTCACCTAGCGCAATTGAAGCCATAATCGCAACTACTAGAGTCTGAACAGGTTGGTAAACAGCAACGAACACTGGACCCCCTCTGTCAATACACCAAATTTGAACCGCAAAAGCGATTCCTGACGCCACCACTCCCTGAGATTAATCCAACGCATTTGGACTAAATTGATCGGTTTAAAACAATATAGTAAAAAACCAAAATAGTTAATAAACACAGTGAGAAAAAAAAAACTAACAGCGTAGAGGATGGTGAAAAGCTCCCAACCAGAGTGAAAAACCCAAGCTTGAGGTTCTCTTTCACAGAAGGCAGCAATGATCAAGAACTGAATGATTCCGAAGAAACAAGTGTAAGAAGTAACCGAGAGCCTAGCCGGATAAGCTTTAAGAACCGGAGCTTGAAAAACTAGCCAACCGGACCACGAGAGACAGTGACCAATTAGGTAGATGCAACCAAGGGTCCAGTTTTTCGGCGCGGCGTCTCCTAACGGTGCCAACACGGCGGAGGCGGCCGAGTTGGTTGTGAGGAGGTGAGTGTGGAGGTGGCTTGTCGGAGTGTAGATGGTTGGACCCTTATAAAGAGTGATGACGGAAGCTCCGGCGACACAAAGAGCTGTTCCTAAGACTTTGGAGATACCATCTCTTCTGTTTATTCTAACTTTCTCAATCCTGAATTGTATTTCACATGCATAATTAACAACAACGTGTTACTACTATAATCTCATTATTAATTTCATTATCTTTGTAATCCAATTGAATGGACATTTAATGTTATCTACGTATACTATATTATATTATACACTTGTATGTATGGTAAAGGTTTCTTCTAAGTTGAATAAGTCAAATGAACTTTTTTTTTTAAAGTGCTTCATTATTCTTGGTGTCCATAAGTTTGAAAGTATTTCTTGTTTTAGAAAATTTTCAAAAATAGTAGAAAAAAAGAAGAGATGATAGATAGATTGATGCCTGAGAAGTGCAGCCATGAGGAAGGTAATGGCAGGAACAGAGTTTTGCATGGAAGAAGCAAATGTGGGTGAAGTGTTGTCCAATCCCAACAAGTAAAACCCTTGGTTCGCCGTTATTCTGTCGTGTAATAATATCATTAACAAATTAATTAGTATTAAACCAAATTATATTACTTAGAGAAAAAAAAACAAAGTGATCAAGAAAATATATATACACCCGATGAGTGCTAAAAAGAAGAATTGGATGAGAAAGTTGAGAGTAATGGCTGGTCTCTCCTTCCTAAACACAACGCAAAAAGTGTGATAATTAAACTACTATCAACTAGGGTTTAGATTAAATGAGGATAGAGTAGAAACTAAAGAGGTTACTTTTCGAGGAAGTAAGCGAAGGGAAGGAGAAGAAGCAAAGCGATGATGTTGCGATAAACAGGGAAGACAAGTTTGCTAATCCCCATGTTGAGAGCAGCTCTCGAGACCACGTGGAATCCAGCGTAACCGAACTGTAACGTTAACATAGCTATGTGAAGCTGAAGTTTCTCCGGCACTCCCCATATTCTCCGGCCATCGTTTCCGGTGGTATCCGCCATTGGATCGAACCTAAGCAATGAAGTGAATGATAGTGTGTGTGTTGATGGAGGAAAGGAATGAAGTTGTGGAGATATAAATATAGGTAGATGACAATCTGTTTCCACCCATTGTTTTGTGGGATCCACCGCATATGAGAATTTTAATAAGGTGTCTTTTTAATGTATATTGTTATGAACTTATAACTCTGTCAAATGTTTGGGAAAAAATGATTTAGATTCATCAATAGTTTTTTGTTCTTTCCGGTCATTTGAGGAAGTTTCTTTTTGTTACTTTGCTATGTACAAGCAATTTTGAAGGTATGCACTCCTTGATTATGATATTGCATTGGACAACTAAAGCTACAACTTTTATTGTTGTGGTTTAAATGAATTAGGTTTTATATTTGATTTTGTTTATTATGAGGATGATTGGTGTTTTGCTTTAAAGACTTTCCTTTTTTTTTTAAAGTCTTTAAAGTTTAAATTTTTCCAATCACAATTTAAAATTTTAAGTCTTAAAAGTCTTCTTAAATTTCTCACTTTATTAATTTTATTAGTTTTTTCTGAAGCCAACAAAGTGTGACTTTATTAATTTTAAAAGTCATAACCTTTTATTTTAAAACAAAAGTCTTCACAACAATTTTTTATTTAAAGTCTTCACAACAACAGTTCTAAACAATCAACCCCTATGTGTTAATCTAACAATACTATCATAAACAACTAATGACAAAGTGAATATGAAATTTATTATTTTTGTTAACTAGAATCACCTCAAGTCGTCAAACGAAGCAAAACTAATTCCTGAGTCTCATAAAAATTGGGAGTTTTGCTACCAAAACAGTCTACAAATGGCCACATTGAATGGTGTAGGATATTTACGAAAGTAAAATTTAGGAGAAAGATCTC
Source organism: Anastatica hierochuntica (assembly GCA_900406275.1). NCBI lineage: Eukaryota > Viridiplantae > Streptophyta > Magnoliopsida > Brassicales > Brassicaceae > Anastatica > Anastatica hierochuntica. Next base: position 41,618 of record OVAN01000306.1, on the reverse strand, counting down.
TTTCATGTATCCACATACACGTCCACCCTTTATATGTCGCGTTTTTTAATTGATTTTTACTATAATTTTTAATTAAAAATATGATTTTTTTTCGCATTGAAGTCCTTTTTATTAAGAAAGTGACAAAGGATTCTCCGTTAGGGAGAACCTAATGAGATCTGCTGATCTTGCAAGAGCGAAATGTACAAAGTGTGCTATTGACTTACATATAAGACAATTAGCAAGTGAAATGAAAGAAACAATAACAAAACATGAATGTAAAGATAGATAGTTTTCTACTCCATATGTGGTGCAAAGACGTAGTCTTTGGCTCATTGCCAAAAGATATGAACAACCATGCCACGTCATAAAGTCTAATTTCTTCGTAGTTTTAAATTTCATACTTGCGCCGAAAGTGTTGAAACACCGAATCCCTGAAAAGGGAGATCACTAGCTGGACGAGAGGTGACTCTCGCTGCCCAATAAATGGATAAGAAGCAACATATACATCTTTGAAAAGGTGCGCTGAAATGTTCGATACCCATGAGATATTCCTGGTTCTACATTCTCCACGAGGGAATTGTCTGTTGGGAATGACTCCTCCCACATGGAAGGTACAACTCTCTCTTGCTTGGAGGAATTTAGAGCACTTAAGCTAGAGGAATATAAGAAATTGAGGCTCACAACACTAAACTTCCTATAAATCAAACAAAATACAAGAAAATGGTGGATTTCCAACCACGATATTCATGAGAAAGTGGTCGGAAAAGCCTTTTCCTGACCAAATTGCGACATACAGAATTCGTCGAAAATCGGGCGTCGGAAATAAGTTTTCGTGGGAAAGAGGTCATAAATTTCCCACCGTTTTTTTCGTTGGAAAATCGTCAAAACTTTTGATCATAAAATGGTCAGAAAATTTTCGAGTCTTTTGCCACCCTTTTTTATGTACTTTTATGATGTTCTTCCCACCAAAATTCTGTCAACGCTTTGACGAATTTCCTATAAAACATTTCGATGATTTCTTATGAATTTCTTACCAATTTCTTGATGTCTTTCCGACAATTTTCCTACCAATTTTTAATTAGATAGTTTATATTTAAATTTCTTTAATCAATGATTAATAAAATTTAAAAGATACGAATTTGATAAAAACCTTTAGTCAATATATTCATAAATAAAATTAATTTCTACTACATAATTAATTTATAGGTTTTAGTATATCATACAATTGTCGATCATCTGGTATGGTAATCCTAGACCGAAAACAAGTTTATCGACCTTGTACGTAGTATGAACCAGGACACATGTTTTCTTCTAGCAGATAATCATTCACAAAATCGGCAATTGTATCAACACATTCTTCTGGCAAATTAAAATATATCTTTATATTTATCATCCTCGTTGCAACAGACAAAAGAGAATGTTCTTCTTTACAACCATCATATATCGGCTGCTTAGCTACATCTAACATATCAAAAAATCTCCTCTCTTACAAATTTAGCTCCACTTCATTATTTGTATCATCCATAAACGAAGAGATATTTTCATGATATGCTCATCATATTTACCATACCTATTGGTTCTACTCCAGTTCTAGGTTTCTTTAACCTAGCGGCATTTTCACTAGTAAAACATAAATTTTCATTGTCAGCTTCCACGTGAAAAATACCAGATCTTGTGATTGCGTCTAAATTCGTTTTGATACAAGTGATTCCATATATTATCTACGACGAGAAATTTATTGTTATTACAACGAGCACATGGAAAAAACATTTTACCACTTTGCAAACAAATATTTTGTTTAGTTGCAAACCACATGAATTCGGTAAGTCCATCCGCGAACTCCCTGGTAACTAATCCGGTACTTGAATCCCAACAATCATTGTACATCCATTCTCGCAAATTATATGTATTTGAAGACATTTTCTATACAGATTTTGGGGTTTGATGTTTTGCAACTAACTTCTATGAAGAGATATATACACGCATAATCTCACTTTCCACCACAAAAAAGGAAATTTAAATTCTAAAATTCTAACAACTTTTCCTTCACTTTCCAAAAATTTAAGAAATTGAGAAATTTTTTGGTGGTATAACAAATTTTTTTAATTTTCTTAACTTTTCTATTACTTATTGGTCAAAAAGTAGTTAGAAAGTGGTGAGAAATTACTGATCATTTTCCGACCAACATGAAATTTCATTGAGAACTGGATGGATAGTTGTCGAAAATTTTTTTGACCACTTTATTATTGTCAAAAGGAGGTCGTTATTTTCTGACCAATTACCAACTATTATTGGTGGTCAAAACTATCCGACCATTTTTTGACCCCATTAACTTTTCGTCAGAAGGTGAATGGTTAATGGTCAGAAACATTGTGACCACTAAAATTGGTCAGAAATGTGGTCAGAATTCGACCCATTTTCTTGTAGCGTGTTATTTTGGAAAAAAGAAAGTAATTCAAATAAAAAATGGATATTTGTATGTCAGATCATGCTGAGATTTCAAAATTTTGGCATTGTTTGACATACTTTGAGATTAAATTTCGACACAAGATAGCCACTTGAGCAAACTTTCATTCGGTGGTGACTTGGAGTAAATCCAACAATGCGATCATAAGTAATGACCATTTTCGTGAACACTTATTACGCTGACGACTAGAAAAAGAATACACAGAAAATGTAATGGTTTTGGCAAGTGTGGAAAGGATCAGTCAATCCCTATATGGATCGACCGATCTCGTGAGTGTCGCGACTTATTTTCCTTCTTCTTTTTTTGACACAACGACTTATTTTCCTTAAACCTTAAATTCCTTCAGTGCTCATAACATATCTTGTTTTCAACAAATTATCATTATCTTATTTCAATCCATCTGGCTTTCTTTATAACCCAACATCATGAAACCTTAATTGGAAAAAAAATTCAGCCATCAACACACATAATTCTCATTTCAAGGGCATCTCTTAGCCATACAATTTACATGTGTGTTGTCGTTGGTTTGATAACAGAAAACACTCGAACACCCACAACATACTATCCTCTACTCACAGATTTAACCAAAGCAAACAAATTGAAGTCAATACAAACTTTGATTAATCCTCTATCAAACCAATATACCACCATGTGTTCTCTCAATATTTTGATTTCTTTTTGGATATACAGACCATGAGCAACATTGAAACGATTACAAAAATAACCACAAAGATACCTTGGCAATGCAGCGAAAAACTAATTTTTTGTCTTCAACTTTGAGCCTTGAGAATTGACGAAACAACTTTGATTCACAACCTTGAGTCAAACAACCATGACCATATTCTCAATGAATTAGCTACCAACAATAACCAATATAAACCTTCACCACACACATCATTCTCAAGCTGGTTGTAATAAATATCGCAGAATAAGAACAATATCTGTTACCTTTGCTTCAGTGTATGAATCTCATCCTTCTTCTAATTCTTGCATCATCAACCATGTGAATCTTTGGATTGGATTTCACATTGATGCAAAACTCATAAATTGTTGTAGAAAAAGCTGCAGATTCTTCAGATTTCATAAACCAAGAAAATCTGTTTGATCTGGTCAGATCTACTTTAAGATCTTCCCTCTCCAACTCCAACATCGTCAACAAGGAGCAGCCACCATCTTCTTCTTCCTTGTGCTCCATCGTCATCAATTAAGAGCAACTGTGATCCACAAAACTAAAGAGAAGAGAAAACTTAGGGTCTTTAGAGTGGAAATGAGTAGTATTTGTACAAAATAAGAAACGGGTCGGGTCGACCCAGGAAAAACCGGGTCGAACCATGAGTCTTTTTGTTTTGCAGGTGAGGCTGGCGATCTGGACTGGGGGTTGTGGACTGACAGCTAGACCCCTATGGACCGCCAAGAGTGAGCTGGAGAGGGCTAGCGGTGGCTGGCGGTCAGGAGTGCATTGCAGACCGCCAGCCAGACTGGCCTAGACCGCCAAGACTTCAGGGGAGCTGGCTGGCGGTTGTCCTGGAGGTTGTGGACCGCCACCCAGAATGGCCTAGACCGCCAGCTTCTCTTGGTTGGTGCTAAACGTGTCCGATCTTGCTTTCGTAAACATCAAACCACCATTTTCTTCCTTGTGCTTACAATAGCCATTAATATCATGTGTATGTGAGATAAAACTCTGATAACGGTGTAACCTTTCTTGATAAACATGAACTTCCATGATAGAACTTTAAAATTTCTTTGTCACAACCCTGAACTTAAATAACAATTGAATCTTTTTGATAAACTTTGAACATTTCTGCAATTTCTTCTATAAAACTTGAACTTTTCTTGATTTTCTTTCATAAAGGTTGAAACTTTTAGTTGCTTTTTCACAAATTTGGAAGCTTTCTTGAAGAACTTTAACAAAGCTTCCTCTTTTCTTCAAGATCTTGACAAAGTTTGATCCTTTTTTAAAGAATCTTAATAAAGCTTGCTCCTTTCTTCAAGAACATGACAAAGATCGCTCATTTCTTCAAGAAATCCGCTCTGATGCCACTTGTTACAATATCGACAATACCCTTGAACCTGTTTTAATCATTATTTATCAAACCACGTATGATTCAACCAAGAAATAAAGTAACAACACACAATGATTTTTGTTGACTAGTGAAATAAAATCAAATTTGAATCTGCGAAAAAAGATTCACTTCGACTTGAATACTTATTAAAAACATACAAACTCGTTAGATTTTCTTATGTTATTTTCTAAGTTTTAAGAGGGGATTTTGAGTTTTGAAAGCTAAGGGGCACTATTTCTCATTCGTACTTCGATTTAGAGAAGATTTATAAACTCTCTTTTGATACTATTTAATTACATGATGTTATTCATTTGGTTTCTCTTGTGATTGTTTTATGAGTATGTGTGGATAGTTCTTTAATTGGATTTCGAGTTTCGTATAGGAAATTTTATAATTTATTGATATTACGCTGTCAGAATAAGGGATTTACCCATCGTTTCTTCATATAAAGTTGTTCTTAATGCTGAAATTAGACTCATCACCTAGCTACTGATCTTCAGATGTTTAACGCACCGAAAGTATTTGATTAAAATGTTTGAAAGAATTTTATATGAGCAAAGTGACGTCAACGGACGAAAGCTAATATTATTGTGCTTTGTGAACATATCAAACTCAAATTTAGTGCATGTTTAAAATCTAAAATTCAACAGAAATTAGTACTTAGGATTCAAATGCATAGGGAGTTATGCTACAGAAGTATATTGATTTGATTGTTGTGCTTTGAATTTAAGACAGTTCTTAATCAGGATTTCTATATAATTTATCTATTTAGTCGACACTGATTGATTTTTTTGAAAATTTCATGCACCCAAAGTATTTATGCATTGAGTACAACTTTGATTTATTTGCTTTCTTGCTTTATCTTATTCGTTTAGAAGTAGTCATAAAGCAACAATAATCATCTTTACCGTCTTAGCTAGTAATCGATCAAAATTCATTACGTTGTTCACTAGTTCTTGTGAATTTGATTTCGCATTACTACTATATGTTTCACTATGTGTTTGCAGTTAGTTTAACATGTGGTGAAAATTCAAGTGATCAATACTTTATATGATAAAGTTTTGCATTCAAAAAAATCAATCATTACTCTAAGAGCATCTCCAAAAGAGTCTCTAAATCTTCAAATATGAAGCTTTTGTTCTCTAAAAAGAAACTTCCAAACTTCATATTTGAAGTTTCACTCTCAAAACTTCAAATTTGAAGTTTTATATTTTGTATTTGCATTTTAGTCCCTACAATTACACATCATATTTTTTATGCTTAAAAGTTTTGTTGCCTGTCATTTTAATCCTTAAAATTTTTATAGCTCATAGTATTTCAAATATGTTTTTATAAATTTAACTTTTACACATAAAATTAAATAAAAACTAAAATAAGACTTGAAGTATTTTAATATTAGATTTAGACAACAACAATATTTCATTCAAGAAACTTAATTGATTTTTTTTAAATTACATGAATACATAATTATTAAATAAATTTAAATACTACAACAACACTAATAGTCATATAAATTTATCTAGAACTTACAAATTAAGGTAGTGAATGGGAGACAATATAGCGGGGCGGTACTTGTACGGGACGGGGCGGTTATGCGAATTGTCACCATTCAACATTTTTTTCACAAATAGTTACACCTCAAACAAAATAATAACTAGATTTTTGATCCGCGACAAGCGCGGGATTGTAAAATTTTTCGAAAAATTAAATATCCATAGATGCTTTTTAATATAACGATAAATTATATATAATACACGTCTAACATTTTAAAATGTTTTAAACAAAAAGCATATATTAATATGATATCATGTATCTGGTACATATGTATGATTATGTGTAATACAAAAATAGGGCAGGACATGTTTTAAATACAAAAGTAGAGCTGAACATTCATGTTTTTTGATTCGGATCAATTATGTTTCTTTTTGGTCCATGTATTTCTCGTGGGGCTAATAGAGCCCATATAGAAAATTGATTGAAAACTGAAACACTAAACGGTTCGATTTTAACTTGAATCATCCAAAAAATAAAACCAAAAAATAAAAAATTCTTATGTTTTAACACGGTTCAAACCTTCGTGTTAACCGAAAAATAAATATTATTCGGTTCGATTTCTTAATACCTAATATATCCAAAATATGACAAAAGATGCTTTTTAGTTGACTATATAAGACCTACTTTATATTAATTTGCTCTTCAAAACTTTTCACAATCGATGTGAGACAAACCACATATTATTTAAATTTATTTAATGCGTTATGCATATTGGGTTTACCAAATTGAGCTTTAAAAAGTAACAATTTTAAAATTATTTACGAATTATTTTTAAATAAAAAAATATCATTTTTATCCTTAAATCTTTTTAATTTTTATCTTTTTAATATATTTTTAAAATTAAATTAAAAATCGATTGAGAAACAAACACTGAACGATTCGATTTTGATTCATTTTATTCAAAAAATCAAAATTTATAATTTTCATGATATATGTTCAGGCCAACGATAGTTTAAATTTTTTTAAAATAAATGTTAATCATAAATATATATTAAATAAGATAATTGTAAGAAATTTAAATGTATAATTTATATTACATCAATTCAAATGATTAATCGATATAATATTATATTGTAAATAAAACTCTTATAATACTATATTATATAGTATTTTATATATTGAAACGTCATATTATAATTAGATGAGATTTGTAACATAAAACATTGTACTTACATTTTGACAAAAAAACATTGTACTTATATTTAAAAATTAATAATAACTATAGAGGTTTCGATTGTGGCATATTAAATTAATTAAAATGTTTTGATTGGGAGAATTTTATTACATGGCCTTTAAATTACTCTTTGATTGACACATCAGCATTTTTACACTCATTTTCTCTCTCCGTCTCCTTAATTAATATATAAGATACTGTAAAGATATGTACTGTCGCGGTACATTTTGTGTCTTGTTTTGAGTTATACCCCATACATTTCATCCCACTATTATTAAGGTGTGGTACAACTTTATTTTCTTTCTTTTATGTTTTTTTTACAAGATTCTTTTATGTTTTTTAATCAATAAATAAATGAATAACAAATTAACATATCTAATCAATATGTAAATTGCATCTTTAATATTAAAATTTAATTTAAGTAACATAATTATACAATATACAAACTCTCAAAAATAAGAACACTTGTATTATTATAATACTTATATTAAAACATAGTGATTTATGCTAGAACTGGTAAAAAAAACCTGAAATCGAACAGAGACCGAACCGCAATTATTTCGGTTATGTACACACATATAATATTATACAAAAATACTTGATTTGCCATTTATATATTAGCAATAAAATTTAAGATGAGATAAACTAAAATTACAATTACAAAACCGATAAGTGAAACAATCGATTCAAACCGAATCCGAACACTTTATATTTACAAACCAAAAAAATATTTTAAATAAATGTTTTAGAAAAATAGTATAAATTTTTAAAGTTTAAAAATTATTTAATTATTTTGAAAATATTTAGAATTATATTTGTATCATTAATCTATTTTTTTTTTTATATAATGCATATTTATAGTATATATCTAGCAGTGTATGATATTTTTTTTACAATTCAAATATTTATTTACCCACATTTTATTTTTGTTACCATTCAACTGTTACCCCGCACCGCTTATTTTACACAAACTGCACTTATTCCGCAGTTTATAATTCTCCTACACGCATCGCACTTTAACCGCACCGCACTATCTAATCTACCCATACCACACATAACTATCCGCCGTTACCATTCGAAGCCTAAAATGAAGAGAGTCATCTTCTACACTGGAATACATTAGTAGAACATATACGAGAGCATTACGGAAATAGTTTTATGGAATAATGTGGTATTTTTCGTGTAATTTAATATTTAATTATCTATAGTGTAATATTTTATTAATTAATATTTTTGTATGTGTTAGTTATTTATAAAATTTTAATAAACTTAAATTAATTATGATAAATATAAGGGTCATAATGTAAAATACAATTATGAAGTTTTGAAAATCTTAAAATGAAGTTTTATTTTTATGATGCTCTAAATTCACCCAAAAAAAACTTTAAAATGTTTAGTGGAACCACTTGTTCACAATAACGGAATTCATAAATTCAATATTAATACAATTAAGAAAAAAAAAAGTAGAGAGTCTAAAAATGTATGAAGGGCAAAGGCTGTCGCCCAGATTCTTTCATGATTCTGCCAATTTAGCTGACATTGACAACCCTCACGCCACTACTCATTAACGCAACCATCATTACTGTTCTTAATTTCTTATATCTAAAATCGTTTTTAATCTGAAAATCAAAAAGGTAAAAGTTCAATAGAAAAAGCACATATACATATCAATTATATGCTACTATATTCCTCAATATGCACTATCTATCTTAGACATTATAATGGTTTTACTTTGTCCTTCCCATTGATTTGTATTGGCAGCATGGCATTGCTACTAATTATTACTTGTATAGTCGTCGCCAGAAAATAACAATCTTATTATAAGTATTATGGTACTAATAAATTTAGTTTTTAACAAACTTTTATTTATTTTTCTCGATGATATTATTTCTCAAAGTTATCAAATAATTCTTTTTTTGTTTTTGGATGAGCTCCAAGCCCAGTAGCGATTCCTAAGGGCACCTCCATTAGGGATTCTAATGGAGGGGTTCACACCAAAATCAATAAAAAAAAAAATAAAACACAAACTCTGAGGAACCCGAGCTCTCTCGAGCTCCTCCAAGTGAACCCGAATCATAAGGGGTTTGCCACGTGGCGACACCCCATTGGTCCGATTTTTTTTTAAACGGAAAAAAATTTAAAAATCAATTTTTTTTTTGGTGAACCCCATAGGGATTCACCAATGGGGATGTCCTAAGAGCATCTCCAATGGTGTTACCACCATTGGAGTCCTTAACAATTTTTTAATATTTTTTTTGTTTGTTTGAATAATGAAGGATCTCATTAGAAAATATATGTCCAATGGTGTACTCCATTTGGAGTCCTTACAAAAATCGGAACCGAAACGAATATTTTCGGATTTTTTGGATTCGGATCGGGATATTTTAAACATATCTGAAACGGATCCAAAACTTCAAAAATTGTAAATGAATATGTAACGGTTCCAAAAACTAAAAATAAAAAACGGATCTAAAACGGAACCGAAACGAATATTTTAGGGTATTTTGGGTTCGGATCGGGATATTTTAAACAGATATGAAACGTATATGAAACTTCAAAAATCATAAATAAATATGTAACGGTTCCAAAAACCGAAATAAAAAAAAACAGATTTGAAACGGAACCGAAACGGATATTTTCGAGTATTTTGGGTTAGGATCGGGATATTTTAAACAGATCTGAAACGGATCCGAAACTTCAAAAATCGTAAATGAATATGTAACGGTTCCAAAAACCGAAATACAAAAAAAAACGGATCTGAAACGAATCCAAAACAGATCTAAAAATGAAATTGTTCTGATCCAAAAAAAACAATAATTTTTCCTACCATTCAAAACATAACATGTGGTAAGGACTCGATCCTTAAAGTCTCTATTTAAGGATCCATCCTTCCCTTATGCCATATGTTTTATATTTTTTATTCATCAATGCATATGATTTTGAGCTAAGAAACCCAACAAGGATCCCAATGGAGCCGCTCTAAGACCCACAACACCTCTTATTTCGTTGGCACACCCACACGATCTATACTTAATATGTACACACTTACACCAATTTTATTATCGTATTTGTCTTAGTTATATTTTCTTATGCTCAGACTATACGTGCGTAATTATATTCCAATACTCGTTATTATATATTTGTGTCCGTATAGAATATAATCATCCAAAGTTTTATGGTTACTTGTATGCTTTCATTTTTATCTTTCTTTTTGTTGTGTTGTTTTTGAAAAGGTCGACATTGTATAGGCAAACAACGAGACATTTGGTCAACATTTTTTTGCTCCAATGTGAAAAACAAACCAAATGTGTATTTCTTTCCTATAAAGTAATAGTTTTAAACTAAAGTATTAGGATTCACTTGTATATACTAAAGTGCAGGTTAGTAACTTAGTTTACTGAGTGCAGTGTACATCAGCATTACTCATAGTTTGTATATAAAGAAAGTAACATTGTCCAGTAAAATTAATAAAAAATAATAACAAACTTTACTCTTCTTGAATCTGCTTCTTCTTCCTCGTTGATTAGTTTCTTATGGTATCATAGCTTATCACGATCAATAAGTGCTTCCATGGATGAGATCTATCTTCAGCTTGTTCTATTTCTCATTCAAATCATTCTTCGATTCTTCATTGTTTCGATTTTGGTCTTTTTCATTCTTTCTTTCGTTGACCTAGTTGTGTTCGATTTTTCGAACTTCTCGATCTCTGTCGACACAATTTCTTTTCATTTTCATCTTTTCTCGGCGATTCATAACTTCGCTTGAGCTGAAATTGCATCGAGTTAAGCTTATTCTTCTTCTTCATCTCCGAATAATCAGACTAGAAATGTTCATTTATCGCAGATTCAAACTATGGACCACTACGATAATTCGTACTTTCTCCATAGTGCAGATCATGCTGGTTTACAATTTGTCGTAGATCGATTGGAGCCGATTTTCACTCATGGCACAGATCTGTAAGTATAGCACTAAATGTTAGAAACAAGTTAGGTTTCGTTAATGGAAAGATTAGGAAGCCACATGATGATCATAGAGATAGTGGTTCATGATCTAAATGCAATGATATGGTTGCAACTTGGTTGAAGAATAGTGTGTCCAAGCGAATTGGACAAAGTCTTCTTTATATGTCAACAACTGAAGCGATTTGGAACAATCTGCTTTCAAGATTCAAACAAGATGATGCACCAAGGGTGTTTGAGCTTGAACAGCGACTCAACAAACTCCAACAAGGATTAATAGATGTAAGTTTTTACTATACAGAACTTGTGAAAATGAAGGAGGAATACAAGAACTATGTTGAACTTCCTATACGTACCTGCGACAAATGTGAGAGTAATACTATATTACTTTGGGAAAGATTACAACATATGAGCAAAGTCATGAGGTTCTTGATGGGGTTAAATGAATCGTATAATCAGACAAGAAGACATATACTGATGCTAAAACTTATTCCTACTGTTGAAGAGGTATACAATATGGTGACACAAGATGAGAGACAGAAAAGTGTTAGGCTTGTGGTGAAGGTTAATAATGTGGCTTTTCAGACTTCAGATTTGTATGATGGGAATTGAAGCTATGGTCAAGATAAGTTTGAAATGGCAGCTGCTTATAGTACTTATAGAACAAGAGGTAACAATAGACCTCTTTGTACTTGTTGTGGGAAACTTGAGCATGTAGCTGCCAAGTTTTTGAAAGTGCATGACTATCCACCTGGTTTCAAAGGCTCCCAATCAAACAACAACTACCCTAAGACGAGTTTTCAACCACGAGGTATCAGTTCCTATAATCAAAGACCTCAGTTTAGATGCACTGAAATCTGCTTATATAGATGTCATGAAATTTGTTGATATAGATGTCCCTCAATATACTCTAGAGCAACTAAAGATGTTGATCTAGAAGCTTACTAGTCAAGTTTAACTTTCAGAGAATATAGTTCCTAAGTCCGCTCCTTCAATTACTGAACATAGTGTTATGGCTCTTCAATCATCTTCTGCTATCATATATCCCCTCTCCAAAAATATTAGATATGAAAACCATATTTTTACCTATAATCATCAATGCCTTTCCACTCTCTATTCTTCGTTACCTAGTGGTTCTTGGATTACAGATAGTGGTGCTACTAGCCATGTCTATTATGATCTTTCTTTATTTGAAGATATTCATATTACATCATGCATCACAGTTTCATTATCAGATGATACTAGATTAGGAATCTCACACACATGCACAATACTATCTTTCTGATGCATTAGTTCTTTACAATGTTTTAAATTTTCCTTCTTGTAAATTGAATCTCGTGAGTGTGAGTAGTTTGCTTAGAGAAAACAATTGTTCTGCTCATTTCTATCCAAATTAGTGTTTTCTATGAGTCTTCTCCGAACTTGATGATTGGGAAGGGTGATCTTGTTAATAATCTTTACATCTTAAAGAAACATCCTTCCTCTTCTCCTACTGCTTTATCCAGTGGATCCTTGATAGTCGATGGGTCTTTATGGCATCAACGCTTAGGACATCCATCTATTGCCAAGTTACAACTATTATCTAGTACACTTTCTATACCAAAAGTAGATTTATCTCTAGAATCTCATTGTGACATTTTTCCTTTAGCTAAGCAAAAGCGTTTGTCTTTTCCTTTTTAGAATAATATGTGTTCACAACCTTTTGAATTGGTTCATTTAGATATATGGAGACCTTTCTCAGTTGAGCAACTGAAGGCTTTAGGTATTTCTTGACAATAGTTGATGATTGTACAAGAGTCTCTTGGATTTATATGATGGAAAAATAAAAGTGAAGCTACTCGATTGTTTCTTCAATTTCTAGAACATATTTTTACACAATATAAAGTTCATATAAAAGCAATTCGTAGTGACAATACACCTAACATGGCTTTTCCAGATTTAGTAAAACAAAAGGGTATTTTTCATTATTTTTCATGTGCTTATATACCTCAACAGAATGCAGTTGTTGAAAGAAAACACCAACATTTGTTGAATATAGCTAGAGCTCTCCTATTTGTTTAATCTTGTGTTCCAATCCAATACTGGAGCGACAATGTACTTACTGTAGTATTCTTAATAAATAGAACACATTCTTTGCTTTTAGAAAATAAGACACCATATGAGAAATTGCTAGGGAGAGTTCCAGATTATTCAAGGCTAAAAACTTTTGGATGTCTATGTTATGTGCATGCTCTACAAACAGATAGAAATAAATTCTCTGCTAGAGCTAGAGCTAGAGCTAGTTTTTTCTTGAGGTATCTTTATGGTTATAAAGGATATAAAGTGTTGGATTTGGATACTCATTTGATTCCTTTCAAACAAAAAGATGATCATATACATAGAGACTTCTTTCAGAATGTTACTTTACCTTTACCAGTTCATGTTACTGATGGATTTCATGCTTCTTTTGTGCCTTTACATTCTGATTTATCATCTTCAATTACTCCAGTTAGTTAGCATATAGAGTTTCATGAGTCTTCTCCACCAGGTACACATATTCCTACACCTAGTATTACATTACTCATGAAATTTTTTTGCTTGCTCATCCTGTTACTACTTTGAATAGAGAAAGGCCTAAAAGACAAACGAAAACACCACAATATTTGTCTGATTACCACTATGCTTTAGCCCAAAGTCATATCCCAAACACTATCCCAACTCATTATACTACTCTTTATCCTCTTTCTTCTATTATGGCATATTCTAAAATCACTCCATCATACTATACCTGCCTTTTATCATATTCTTTAGAAACAGAACCCAAATTTTTTGAAGATGTCATGGCATCAGATGTATGGAAAGGAGAATGTACTGTTGAACTACAAGCTATGGAGTTGAATAAGACCTGGAGTGTGATTTCTTTGCCACATGGGAAGAATGTGGTTGGGTGTAAATGGATGTTTACCATTAAGTATAAGCGTGATGGAACCATAAAAAGACATAAGGCCTCTTTAGTAGCAAAAAGATTTACACAATAGGAGGGTATTGATTTTGATGAGAACTTTTCTCCTGTTGTTAAAGTTAGTATTGTCAAATTGATGCTAGGTTTAGGCTGCAACTAAAGGATGGGAGTTGACTCAAGTAGATGTTTCAAACGCTTTCTTGCACAGTGAACTGGAAGAAGAGGTTTATATGAGTCTTCCTTAGGGCTATACACCAGGTACTGATTAGAAATTACCACCTAATCCAATATGTAAGCTCCATAATCTATATATGGGTTTAAACAAGCATCTAAGCAGTGGAACAAGCTTATTACCTTTGTTTTGATAGCTGCTGGCTTTGAACAATTAGAATTAGATACCACTTTGTTTGTTAAAGTTACTCAAACTAGTTATTTGGCTATCTTAGTTTAGGTGGATGATATAGCTATAACTAGTAATAATACTAAGGATTTGGCTGAGTTGAAGAGAATTTTATCTGCTGCTTTCAAGATAAAATATTTGGGTCGTATGAGATTCTTTTTAGGATTGGAGACTGCTAGACAACTAAAGGAATCTCAGTTTGCCAAAGAAAGTATACATTGGACTTACTAACATATGCTGGTCTTCTTGGTTGCAAATCTAGATTTGTTCCTATGGATCCATACACACATTTGAGCAAAGATACATGGGTGCCTTTGGTGTCTGCTAAATCTTATAGAGAACTTGTGGGCATATTGCTTTATTTGACTTTAACTAGGCCAAAAATCTCCTTTGTTGTGCACAAGTTAAGTCAGTTCTTGCAGAAGCCAACCGATGTTCACTTACATGCTGCCTATAGGGTTCTTAAATACTTAAAAGGCAAACCTGATCAAGGCTTGTTCTACTCAGTATCTTCTGAAATATGCATTAATGCATTTGCATATGCTTATTGGGCAACATGCCCTGACACAAGACGATATACTTCAGGTTATTGTGTTTTCCTTGCAACTTCTTTTATTTGTTGGAAAGCTAAGAAACAACATATGGTCAGTAGAAGCAGTTCTGAGGTTGAATACAAGAGCATGACTGATGTTACAAGAGAAATTATTTGGCTGCAACAGATGCTCAAGGCTTTTCACGTTGAAGTTACTACTACTGCCAAATTATCATGTGATAATAAGTCAGCTATATACGTAGCTACTAACCATGTCTTTCACAAACGGACAAAACATGCGGAGATTGATTGCCACACGATTCGTGATCAGATCAAGAAAGGGACTTTGAAAGCTATACATGTTTGTTTTGAGAACCAGTTGGCCGGCATTCTTACCAAGCCCTTGCACCCAAGTCCATTTTATTATTTGATTGGAAGATTATTTGTGTCAAGCTTTTTCAAACCTCCATATCAAGATAGGAAAGGCTTACGGAGACGTATCAAGTAATAGCTTTACACTAAAGTATTAGGATTTACTTGTATATACTAAAGTGTAGGTAAGTAGCTTAGTTTAGTGAATACAGTGCATATTAGCATTACTCATAGTTTGTATATAAGGAAGCTAACATTGTACAGTAAAGTTAATGAAAAATAATTACAAACTTTACTCTTCTTGAATTTTCTTCTTTTTCCTTGTTGATTAGTTTGTTATTTTTTTGTCGGCACGTATAAACTGCAAGCTCCCGTAAAAGCCATTCACAAGTTTTTCAAAGTTCATCAAATTAGTGGTAGGAATAGGAAAAGTTAAATGAAAAAAGATAATTAAATACAACTTTTCGTGTTTAATTTTTGGCATTTTTGTTTGATTTTAACTTCAAAAGTACTTATGTGACGAAACTAGTCGTGCAAGGGCACATGTATGCATATCATATCCATAATTCCATTCGTATCCATAATCCCAATTGTCTATAAGATTCTACTAAGGTAAAATTCTAATAGGATTCAATATTAATCTAACATCCCGAAATCCGGTTTGGTTCAAACCAAAGGGATCGGTTTAGGAGAACCGAAAACCCTAGGGCAAACCTCACCCCTCTCTCCCTATTTAAGCGCAACAACCCCTCGAGAAACACATCACCTCGAATCCCGTAGTGAATCTCTACTGAATCTCCGCAAAAAACAGAGAACCAAGCCACCCGAGCCGTCAACGCTTCCCGAGCCTGCGCCATCGCCGTTCCGTGAGCCGTCGTCCATTCCCGAGCCACCGACGTCGTCGAATCCAGCGCCGCAGCCTCACCAGCCGCCGATCCGAGCCCTTGCCATGATCACCGAGCCTCCAGCGCCTTTCTCCGCCACCGATCGTGACTCCCAGCCACCGTCGACCCCTCTCCGAGCCTCCCAGCCGCTAACCGCAACCTCCGATCCGTCAAACTCGCGCCGCGATCCCGATCCAAGCTGATCCGAGCATCTTCCGATCGTCTCTCGCGAAACCCAAGCCTCCCAGCCATCACCCGAGCCCGACCGTACCTCTGCCGAGCTGTCTCTCCATTATGCGGTGTTGCGTGTCTAGTAATTTCATGTCTCACTGGGTGATTCCCCTGTCACTCACCCTCTCTTTTCCCTCGCCTCTCCCCCTTTTTGTCCCTGCAGGTGAGTATGACGAGCAGCTGAACGGATGATGAAGGAACTGTGTTGTTCGTTCTCGAGATCGGGTTTTCTTTAAATTGTTTCTATCGTTTTGACTTGGTTTTAGTTCTTTTAGACTTGATTATGTTTTCTTTTCTGTGGGTGAGAGGGCTCTATTCACATATGGAGCTCTGCCTAGCAATAAGATGGATTTATCTTTGTGATGGATAATTAGACTCGTATTTTGAAATAAGATCTTTATTAGAAATGTTTTGGGAGATTGATTGTGAAGTTGGAGTTAGTTAGGGAAGATAACAGATCCGGAAGGGACCTTGGCCAGGTGAACCGGAGTGTTACAATTAATTTGGTAAATATTACTTTATGGTATAAATTTATTTTAAAAATTTTTAATGAACCCTTTCATTAAATTCACATGCAGTCTATACTATAGTGTATTTTACTATTAAACTATATATTATTAAACTATAGTCTATATTATAATATATAATTAAAGACCGGACACTATAGTATAGACTGACATGTGAATTTAGTGAAAGGAGATTTAAACCACAAAGTAACATCGAATCCTGTTAGAATTTTAAATTGTGTGGTTAAAATTGGGATTTATTATTTTCTTATATTTGTATTCATCAGTAAATTACTAGAGATAATGAAGTAAATGTGGCGAAAAAAAAGATAATGAAATACATGTAATATGCAGACATACCAAATCCAGCACCAAAAGTTATTACATTGGTTATATGTCTAGTGTTAAAAAAAGTTATATGTGGCCAAGGATAGGTTCTATAACTATATAGGCATTATATATCGATGATAAATAAAAACTATAGCTATATTATTTGTAGATTTTTAGGTTTACCCGTGTATGTATCATTCTCAAATGATCTTTGTTGTTACCTATGCGAAACGAGCATGTAATTAAAATTTTATTCAAAATTGTCACAACATTGAAATATTATTTAACTAAAAGGCATCAAAACTTATAAATTATTATATATATATATATATATATATATATATGGAGGTAGGATGAAGTATTTTAGTTTTTTGTTGATAAAAAGTATTTTAGTTTTAACAAAAAAGTATTTTAGTTTGTTTCTTAGTAAATATGAAAGATCACTCCATAAACTCTTTTTTTGTATGAAAGATGTGGTTTTTACGTCTGTTATTTTTATTATAAATTAGATTTAAAACCGCGCTACGCTTCAGCTGCTTTCATAATATTCTTTTATATTTTTATTTGTAGGCTAATTATTATGCATTATATCTTTTTTTATTAAATATGTCTATTATATACTTTACATAATTTATTTCAAAAATATGTTGGTTTTATAAAATTTTGTGGCATTTTTTTATAAACATAAATTATATATAAAATTTTGAGAGAAGTTTTCTTCTCGTAAGAAACTCAATTAAGAACATTATGTCATACCGTAAATTTACAACTATTCTCATTTTTTTTCATTTTCACTTTAACTATTAACGAACATACATGTGGTTTTTTTTCATAGAAAAATTTCAAATATTAAACCAAACATAGAGATAAAGAGGTATAAGAACCAATATATGTCTCAAGTATTATGCATGACTAATAGATATGGCACATACTTTTGAAGTGGTGAAAAGTAAAATGATTAATTGAAAGGAGGTACATTTGTAACGTGAAGATATATGCAGTTAGACACAAGCTTCTCGTATAATTGAGTCTTGAATCTATACATATTAGTCCGTTTGATGCACACATTCGTGACGGTCATAGCTATACAATGTTATTAATAACATATGAACATGCATATGATTTATATGTAAAATATGAATTTCATGACATACGAAAAGATAAGTTAAATGACAAATTAGCATGGGTAATTGTTTTGTTGACCATCATAAAATTTGGACATATTATATAAAACTACAATTAATAAAAGGTTGATGTGTAAAATTAAAATATTTTAATTGGTCTTTAAAATATTGACATGTCAGCTTCTTATAACACGAAAATGTTTATGTGTCAAAGTGAGAGAGGCTCACTTGTATTGTTATAGTATTGATTATGAGAATTAATGACAAGGACAATTTTTCACCGGACAAGTCTTCTCTTTCTATCTACTAAATCTCTTCACCAAAACGAACGGTTCTGCTTGCATCAAACTGGAGATTTTCATCTCATCACCAAGACGAACGATTCTGCTTACATCAAACTGGAGATTTTCTTTATATATGTCTTCTTTAATCTGACATTTTCTGGGTTTCGAACCTCAAATCTGTTGATGTCGAAACATTAATAAATCTTAATAAATCTTTTAATCAACCACCAGACTAAAAAAGTTTGTACTTAAAATACAAATAATGGAATTAAATAGCATTATGGTCTTTCTTTTTGGTCAACAATTAGCATTTTTCGTCTTTATGACAGCAGATCAACCCTTGCCACTTGGTTAGTTTTACAAAGAAGACACCAAATATTGAAAAAGAAATCATGATAAAGTTTAATCTAAAAGTCACCACCCTCTTTCTGAGTGGGTAAAGGATAAAGAAACGGGTCGGGCAAGGACCCAGCAAGACAGTAACGGGTCAGGTAAGTAAGCAACAAGATATCAACGGTAACGAACAGACGAAGAAGAAGAGGGGAGGCCAATCTTAGTTGTGATATTTAATTGCACTGTCTTCTTTTTTCCCTCATTTATCTCATTTCATTATCATATTTGCCTGCCCACGAGCGAATCTTTTTGTCTCCGAACTATCTCTCTTTTTTTTTGCTCACTCCTCTTTTGAATTTTATTACACAAGTTATTAGCTTTTAATCAAAATTTACAGAAAAAGAATGTCTTTCTCTATAACCACGTTGTAGTGGGAAGCTAGTTCTCAAGATGAAAAGAAGTCACTATATTGATGTAGAATAGATATCTTATTCATTTGGGTGGAATAGAATATGCCTAAAGTTTTAGGTTCATTAAAGCCAAATCTACCTGACTAAAAACCGAATTAGTATCCAAAATATAATTATATGCACATAAGGTTAATTATTATTACTATTTTTTTTTTGATAAAGAAGGTTAAATATATTTACATTTAAAATAATTCAAATATCCAAAATTATAATTATGAATTTTATAGAAATAGATGACTCAGAAAACTCTCTTGTTTATTAACGTGAAAGGTCCAACCTATTTATACAACTCAGAATGATATATACGATCCTAAAATCTAGGAGATTCTAACTTATCGTTACATGATATATTGTGAAGAATATGTTACTTGTGTAGTAAGCTAACATATATCGCCTATACTCCCTCTCAAGTTGGAGCGTGAAGGTTACAAACGCCCAACTTGGACAATAAGTAGATGAGCTTATCCCGACCAAGCGCCTTTGTCATAATATCCGCGACTTGTTGATCTATACAAACATGCTCCGTTTGTATAATACCATCGCTAACAGCATCCCGAACAGAGTGACAATCAGATTCCACATGTTTAGTACGCTCGTGAAACACCGAATTAGCTGCAATATGAATAGCCGCCTTGCTATCGCAGTAAAACCGTACAGGAGACGTGACCGCAACCCTCATATCCCCTAGCAACTTTCGTAACCATTTAACCTCACGAAGAGCTGCAACCATTGCGCGATATTCTGCTTCAGCTGACGAATGAGACACTGTGTCTTGTTTCTTCGTTTTCCACGAAATCGGAGAGTCGCCGAGAAGAACAACATAGGCACTCAAAGAACGACGGGTTAAAGGACAAGCAGCCCAGTCCGAATCACAGTAAACGAACAAAGACAAGTCAGAAGACGAAGAAAGAAAGATACCCTGTCCAGGCGAGCCCTTAATAAACCAAACCACACGCAACACAACTTCCCAGTGAACTTCCGTAGGCTTCTGCATAAACTGGAACAATATATTAACAAAATAACTCAATTCAGGACGTGTATTGGTGAGATAAATCAAACGCCCAACAAGCCGACGATATTGTTTGGGATCAGAAAGAAGTGGACTATCCACCACGGCGAGACCATGGTTTTGTTCCAACGGCGTGGCTGCTGGTCGTGAAGCCAAGAGTCCGCATTCGCCAACAATATCTAAGGCATAATTCCGTTGTGATAGGAAAATACCTTCAGGTCCTCTGCTAACTTCAATACCCAAAAAATACTTCAGTTTACCCAAATCTTTCATATGAAAGCAACGACCAAGATACTCTTTAAACTTCTTAGGCATATACTAATCATTGCTTGAAATAAGCAAATCATCAACATAAATGAGTACCCGGATCTCTATACCCTGGCGCGAGAACGAGAAAAACGAGTAATCTTCATACGATTGAAGAAACCCAAACTTAAGAAAAGCTTCAGACAACTTTGCAAACCAGCATCGAGGGGCTTGTTTGAGACCATAAAGAGACTTTCACATACGACAAAACTTTCCAGGATGAGTGTGACGAAAGCCAGGAGGTAGCTTCATGTACACTTCTTCCTTTAAATCACCATGCAGGAAAGCATTATGCACGTCCATTTGGTGTACCTGTCAATCCTTTCCTGCAGCAAGTCTAAGAAGAGAACGAACATTTGTCATTTTAACCACAGGAGCAAAAGTCTCATTATAATCCTCACCTTCTACTTGATTATTACCTTGAACAACAAGATGAGATTTGTAACGTTCCAACCATCAGAATTGTATTTAATTTTGTAAACTCATTGACTACCAATAGCCTCTTCGCCTGGTGGCAAATCACAGATGTCCCATGTGTGACTAATTTCGAGCGCATCTACTTCTTTGTACATCGAGTTGTTCCACCGTGGATCTTGTACTGCCTCCTTAAAATGCTTCGGTTCAACGTTAGAAGTAATAGAAGCCAAGTAAACACGATGAGATGCAGAGAAAACCTCATCCGAAACGTAATCAGATAAGGGATATGGAACCATACCTGGGACCGCCAAAGACTCGGATGAAGGCATTGTGAGAGCGTGAATGGGGGTATATTGAGCTTGAGCATTGTATGCAACGTAGTCTAGAAATTTGACAGGTTGTGTTCTGTTTCGTAAGCCTCGACGAAGTTGGACTGAATGATCAATTTCCAGTGATGGCTGCTCAGAAGGTGAACCCGCAGATGAGGCTCCAGGTGACTGTTGCGGTGCTAACTGTTCTGGTGGCGACATCGGTTCAGAAGTCGGAGTCACAACCGGAGAGGTACTAGACGAGATGTCAGCCATCGCAGGAGCCGAGGACAACAACAAGCTCCCCCTGTCATTAGAGCTAGGTGGAGGCGGAGTGTTTTCTCGAATAGGAGCTTGATTTTCCGGTGAAGAGATCACAACCGGTAGCCAATCAAGATCATCAACCTCTTGTGACGGCGAAGGCATGACCAAAGTGGGGACTCTGCCGTCAGCAAAAGGAAACACGTCCTCCCGAAAAATGACATCTTTTGAGACAAAAAAATCGTTACTCTCTTGATCAAAGAGCCTCCAACCCTTTTTCCCAAAAGGGTAACCAACAAACACACACAAGCGACTTCTTTGTTTGAATTTGTCTTTGGATCGAGAAGCAAAATGTGCATAACAAGCCTACCCAAAGACCCGGAGTTGACCATAATCCGGTTTAGTTCCATGAAGAATCTCATAAGGGGATCGACCATTGTAAAGAGCTGTTGGAGTTCGATTTATCAAATACGCAGCTGTCAAAACCGCCTCACCCCAGAACTTAACATGCATACTTGCCTGAAACAACAAAGCATGAGCCACATTAAGAATATGACGATGCTTACGTTCCACTCGACCATTTTGTTGTCGAGTTGCTACACATGATGTTTGATGAATGATACCGTGTTCGCGAAAGAACGTACTCAAGCACATGAATTCCGTGCCATTATCACTACGGAAAATTTGAACCCATTTGCCAAATTGTTTGTGAGCATACTGAGGAAACTCCATGAGGACACGACGTACCTCCGATTTTTCGAGCAAGAGATAGGTCCACACGGCTCTGGAGTAATCGTCTACTATTGTAAGAAAGTACACCGCTCCACACAAAGACGGGAAACGATAAGACTCCCAAACATCAACATGAATTAATGTAAAAACATCAACTACTTTATTAGAACTATCAGGAAACACCTCACGAGTCTGTTTAGCTCGAAAGCACACATCACATGAATTAGAGCTAGGTGACTTTGATAAAGCAAAAGGAAAAACCGAATCTAAAAAAAACTAAAAACGATGGATGATCCAAACGTTGATGCCACAAACCGGACTTGAACTACTGATTGTCGCATTAACTTTCGCCGATGCCATATCTGTCAAGTAATATACCCCATCCCGCTCTTCACCTGCTCCAATCATAGTCCTCTTGAAACGGTCCTGTAAAACATAGACTGCATCAGTAAACAACGCAAAACATCCCGTTTGCTTCAGAATTTTAGAGACAGAAATCAACGTGTAGTTCAACGATGGCACATATAACATATTGCTCAAAGAAACTGTGCTAGACAAAGGAAACACTCCCATGCTTAACGAGAACGTTTTAGTTCCATCCGCAAAACCAATTGTACACGGCGGTATGGACTTGACACTGGTGAACAAAGACAAATCCCCCGTCATATGGTGAGATGCTCCAGTGTCAAGTCTCACATCTCCAAGCCATGTTTTACCTGACAACTTGTCTGAGGAAGTGGAGCCGGATTTATCTTGTACTAACTGAGTTAATGCTTTCCACTGAGCAGGTGTAAGATCCGGAATCGGTAACGGATTCAAGCTTGTTGCATGAGCAATGACAGGAGCACTAGGCGCAGCCATCGAACCTCGTCCCCGACCATTGTTACCGCGTCCACCACGATCTCTCCCTCTTCCTCTGTCACCACGCTCAGGTCACCATTCTGGAAATCTGATCAGCTGCCAACAAGACTGCTTTTCATGTCCCGTACGCCCACAGTTAGAACAGACCAGATTTCGTGGCCACAAAATAGAGTCCACAGCATGACTGACTTGTGCACTTTCTTGCCGCATCGTGAACCCAATGGCATTGAGTTGCTGTTCTTTTGTTCTTGCTGCCTCTAGACGTTGTTTCTCACGGATTATCTTGGAGTAAATCTCACCAATGTCAGGAAGTGGATCAGTTCTGATAATCGATGTACACAAGCTTTCGAATCGTGCATCATCGAGTCCCATAACAAACTGATGGACCTTCTCCTCTTCCCTTTCTTTGGCTAAATCCTTAGAGGCAGCACACGTACAGGCTATCATGGGACGAGAAGACTGCAACTCTTCCCACAATTTGGACAATCGTCCGTAGTACTCGAGTACACTCTGCCCATCTTGCCGACATGAAGCAAGTTGAGACTTCAACTGGTGTACCCGTACAATATTACTCACAAAGAACCTTTGACGAAGAGCAGTCCATAGACGATGAGCATCAATACTACAGCTGACCGTGGATCTGATTTTAGGTTCGATAGACGTTCTAATCCATCCAACTATCATCGAATTCACAGCCAACCAAGTATCAAGAAGAGGATCATCATCGGCAAGTTGCTTCAAGGTACCATTAACAAACCCTTGTTTTCTCTTTACTCTCAAAGAATTGAGCATCTCGGAAGACCGCTCGTTATAGTTTTCACCATTAAGAACCACCGGCGTGATCAACGAACCAGGATTATCCGATGGAGAGAGAATAAAGGCTGGATCAACTTCTGGAGATTGAGCTCCAAGTCTGGAAGACGAAGATTCAATGACTGAACTGAGGCCTTCAACCATGATTGTTGGTCAAACGAAACAGAGACGTCTCTGTTCTGAGTTAATAAAACAGAGAACAAACGGAAGCTTCAAGGCGAAGCTTCAAAGCAACGAAACAACGAACTCACGAAATATGAAAAGAAAACCAGAGCAACAGAAGTTTCAAGGCAATGATAAAGCCTTGAGAGCTTCGATGATCAGAAAAGATTGTGTTGCAGAAGAAAAGAAAATTAGGTTTAGAATCTCTTAGGCTCTGATACCATATAGAAATTGATGGCTCAAAAAACTCTCTTGTTTATTAACGTGAAATGTCCAACCTATTTATATTTATACAACTCAAAATGATATATACGATCTTAAAATCTAGGAGATTCTAACTTATCGTTACATTATATATTGTGAAGAATATGTTACTTGTGTAGTAAGCTAACATATATCGCCTATAAATTTCACGAGAACGGTTATTTTTAAAATATTTGATATTAACATGTAATACTATTTTGGAATATAATATAACCATGTTTTGAACTCGATTCGTATTGCGGAAAAAAAAAACTCGATCCGTATTCTAATACGCTAAAAGCTGTCACTTATATTTACGACAAAAACATGCGATATGTCATACTCAACCAAAAAAATAAAACCTTCCTACCCAAATTAAAACTTATGTCTTAAGAACGTGGACACGGTTCTATAAAACTGGATCACATTTAATGGCTGGCATATGCCTCAATAACTATACTGACTGATGGACATGCAATTCAATGGTGTATAAATTTAGGATACATATCGTATGCATATAAAGGCTTTGTCCAATGCTTCGATTTATATACTGATAGTGTCCTATAGATTCGTTTGTGGATTGTGATGATAAGTGGATGTCACTAAGGAGACACCTTGACGTACGACAACACTATATGGACGAGACAACTAATGACCCTTCAACACATTATTATAAGACTAATGCCACTTTCGCCCACTAACGTAACTTCAATACGTTTATTTTTCTCTTGCAATGTAAAACTAAATTTAAAAAAAAAATGTAAAATAAATATTTGGGTAACTTTGCTCAATAATCATATAAGGGTTATTAATTAAGAATATAACATATACATCACATTAATATGACAACTAATAATTTTTGGTTCAACTAAAGAGCATTCTCTCATTCTTGAATTAGAGTGGGTTGTGTGTGTTTTTTTCGTTATTTTCTTTCTCTTTTTTTCTTCAAAACCTCTAAAATTCTCTAGTTTCATTTTAATCTTATTAAGATGTTAATTGAAAATTTTAAATATAAGAAATTTTTTTTTTTACATTAGACATATTAAGGAGATATATATATTTTAAACAGTACGAAATCACTATACTTCAGCTCATATAGTAATACTATTTGATACAGTAATTTTATTCTACCAGATACAATAAATTTTCAAATAATTTAACACCAAAAATAATGAAAGTGAAAGTAAACATTGTATAAGTAATAAAATGTGAAAATTCAACTAATAACACAAGTTCTTAGCCGTATAATACACTACACAATTACAAATATTGTTTAACATAAAATAGAAAATAGACAAACTATTCTCAATATTAAACATAATATGACTACATAGGAAGACTATTTTAGTAGTTGTGCTATTTCAAATACACGTTGGTTATGAATAATGACATGTTAAGACATCGCTAATTAGCGGTTTAGTCATATTATGGCCCTTGGTTCCCATGTCAACGACTACTAATTCAATTCTCCATTCATCTCCTCTGGGCTGTATGGAACCAACGTACACACGACCATCAATCGACGCCGCCTTCCGTCATAGCAACAAACATCGACAAATGTATATGGAACAAGCTTCACTTTATTCGTTGACATAACAATTGTGTATGAATAATGACATGTTAAGACATCGCTAATTACAGAATATTTGAACCAAGTTAAAACTAAAAAGTTAAAAACTGCTTACCCTCTAACATAATAATGAAAATAGAATGATTGCTTCATTTAGATGTACTATATGAATGTACAAAAAAACAAATAACATCCACCATCTAATAAAAAAATTAAATTTACGTATACATAACTATTACATGTAATTGTAACATATAATTAAATAAAACAAAAAGAACTTATGAAAAGGTAAATTAGATATAATGAGGTCGATTAGCGATAGTAAGTTGAATTAAATATTTGAGATGCATCACAAAATTACACATTATACAATTTGTAACACGATTTTTTATGGGAAGGGTAATTATATATAATGCATAACATGATTACACATCGTTGAAAGCAATTAAACAAAAAATTCGGGACGATATTGTGAACATGGTTATAGAAAATTTATATTTCAATTGTTTATAATTAGAGAAGAGAGAGTAAATTTATGGAAAATTGTAATAAATTTTAAAATAAATAAAAATGTTTGTGTAGATATTTGAGAATTGAGAAGAGAGAGAGAAAAAATAAATTAAAATGGGGAGGAAAAATAGAGAGGGCGTGGGAGAGTCGGTGATTAGGGGCAAAATTGGAAATGCTACACTTTATATGGGGTTTGTCTTGTTAGAAGGCAATTAAACTAATTAATGGAGATCTTTCCAATATTGTGTCAAATTTCCCAAAATGTTTCGAGTTTGAATTTGCTGAAAGTAAATATCAAAATTTATTTAACTAACTAAAAAAAATCTAACTAACAACATGTGGCAAACCATCAAAACATATGATCTTTTGGCCCTTGGTTCCATGTCAACGAATAGAGTGAAGCTTGTTCCATATACATTTGTCGATGTCTGTTGCTATGAGGAAGGCGGCGTCGATTGATGGTCGTGAGTACGTTGGTTCCGTACAGCCCAGAGGAGATGAATGGAGAATTGAATTGCAAGTTATGACAAAAACTGAGTAATATCCATTGATCGGGTTGGTATAAGCTGATTTGAGATGTTCATCCAAACGCAACTAAAATCTGGACCAACCAGACCCATTTTCATGACCTTCCAAACTTGAAAAAAATAGAGACAATCAAAGAATAAGTGGTCTTGAAACTCACATGAGGCAAACACACCCCATCAGTTCGCCGATTGATAGACGATTCAGAGAAGTAGCCAGGTGACAATTGAATGTTTCGAAGTAGCTTTCTTAAACCAAACTCCCTCTGTCCATGCTTTCGCTGGCTACGAAACTTGAATGATGTTAAAGGTTTTCTTGGAAGAGAAGGTGGGCTTATAAGTATCTCCCTGTACGGGAAACTTTGAAGAGCTTACACAAGGAGTTGTAGCGGAGAAAATCAATGTCTATGAAATAGCCAACATGTAGTTATTGCTTGAGATATCCATAATGCTCGAATGCCATGGAACCCTTCCACATCAATCAACCGGCTTATAAGATCCCATGAATCGTATCAAAAAGATACCGTCAAACTGTCCCCAACTTCCACTTTCAGAAAGGTTTGAGTAAGTTCCCGAAGCTTCAAGAGCTTTCTCCAAGCCCATGAACCACTAACATCACGAGCTGTCCATACCAAGCCTCACAGATTAAGTAATGATTAACCCTATTAACCCATAGCGAGTTAGTCGAGGACACAATGCACTAAATGACATTGAGATTGATCATGTCCAGAGATCAAAATTCTAATTCCCCCTCTGATTTCGGCCGATAAACTTCCTCCCAATCTACCTTAGATATCTTCGTATTCAAATCCATGACACCAAAGAAAGGCCGCACATAACTTGTCTATCTTTTGTAAACACTGCCTTGGTAAGTGAAAGGCGAAGCTCCAAAAATGATTTATGTTGAATATTATTGATAATACAAGTTGTAGTCGACCACCAAAAGACAAAAAACATGACGACCATGCCTTCATCTTTAGTATAATCTTCTCAATCAAAGGCGCTTAATCGCTAGAAGACATTCGCCGAGTTGTCAGAGGCAAACAAAGATAGCGAACTGGAAGCTCCCTCGTAGATAATCCAAATTGATCATGCATGCCATCTATGTACTGATCCGTGAAATCAACAAGATAAATTGTAGACTTCGCAACGTTTATCCTCAACCCCAAAATATTTGCAAAGTAACCGAAAATATCTATAATTTCTTGAATTGAATCAGCTTTATCATCTACGAAAATCATGATATCATACGAGAATGATAGATGAGTAAGGTTTAGTTCCTGATAGTTTGGCTGATAGCCTAGCAGGCTATCCAAAGCAGCTCGATTTAATAGACTTGATAACACATTCATAAAGATAATGAACAAGTACAGGAAAGAGCACAATTTTGGCACAATTCCCGGAATTGTTGAATCAATCATAGCTTGCCACTCACCTGTACTGAGAAGGAAGCCATAGAAATGCACGTACTTATCCATAAGACAAACATATCTGGAAAATCCATAGCTCGCAATAGATTCGTAACAAATCTTTATTGAACCATATAAAACGATTTTGCTATGTCTATCTTCAAAGCAGAACGTGGGGAGATTCCTGATGTATGATACCCATTCACCAATTTCGTAGCAAGCAACAAGGTCTTTATGAATAGTCAATCTATGACAAAGAAAAATTGATTCGACAAAACAAGGGCAGGGAGAATACGCTTTAGATAATTAGCGATAATTTCTGAAATTATCTTGTAAAGGATTGATATTTTTGTATAGTGCATGGTTTTCGTATTAGAATTTGTCACATTTTATCTTTGTTCTAAGTCTTTTTAAAATTTACTAGGATAGTTTTTGAGTCAATAGTCATAAGATGCATTTAGGAGTTTTAGGTTGTGTTTTTGTTTGCGTTTCTCTCTTCTCTACCCATTTTCAGGTGAATTGGATCAAAAACGGAGGAAAGGAGCAAATCGAGCTAAGTCCCGATGAAGAAGTGAAGAATAATGAAGAAGTAGCATACCACCGGTCAATCTTATCGGTCCACCACTGACCGATGAGGGCCACAACATTTTCAGGAAACTGCCATCGGTCATCCTCATCAGTCCACCACTGACCGATGAGGCCTCCCGGAGCTCTTCCAGCGGTCCACACCAGCGGTCTACACCAGGCCTTAATCAAGCAAGACATACAAGTGTTGCAAGGAGTTAATACATATGTCCGAGATATTTTGATGATAATCAAGGGCAGCATGGATTGCAATTTCAAATTTGTCAGAAGAAAAGACAATGCATATCGGCTGATGCTTTGGCTAAGCAAGCCAGACATAATTCTCAATCATATGTGATCAAATGGCTATAACACTTGTATTAACATGGTTTCACTTAATGAAATTTGCAGTTGACCAAAAAAAAGTTGTATTTAGTTATAACTAAGTTATAATTTATGTTTTTGATTTACACGATCTTACAAAAATAAACCCTATTGTCTTGCAATGAGGCCAGAAATTGTACTGAAAATGTTTTTTTTAACAAAAATTACTCAATTTTTTTTCAATTAGGTAAACCAAAAAAAAAACATATATTCAATTAAGGAAATATATGTTTTTTCCCTGATAGCTAAGCAATTATATGTTTTTTTTTTTGTTAAAAACTAAGCAATTATATGTTACCGCTATTATTTTGTAAGTTGGCTTTTTGCATGCGAGATCTTCTCTATGTCCAAACATACACTGTTTTTCTCTTTTAATTTTGTTTTTTTCTGTTAGCTTAAGCTTGAAGAAGCTTGAGTAATAAGTTTCTATTTTCCTAGTCCTAATTGGTTTTAATAATTAGGAGTTATCTAGAGAATATTGAGGAGTTATCTCAAATAGATAGAATTAGGAATAATATAAATACGTTAGAACCGAATTGTGGTATCAACGTGAGCTTTAAGTTTTGAAGAATTTTCTTAAGGTAAAAAAGGTGTTTTGAAGTTTGAGAATCAAAGTGTTTAGATTTCAATAATTGGTATCATAGCAAATTGAAATCAAAAACATCTTGATCAATCATCATAAGACATCGTGTTGTGTTGAAGAGATACACGATTTCTTCTCCTCTGGTTTTTGAAGAAACAGAGATCGACAAACTCTGTTTTAGTTTTTAAAACCAGAAATCGAGCTTGACATATAGCTTTGTAAGGTGAAAAAGCTATGGGAGATAACACAACGGCTGTTGTGTTTGTAGACAAAACAAAAGAGAGCAGTCTCGCCTCAATACAATGACCGATGTTAACAGCAACAAACTACACAGTATGAGCTCTTCGTATCAAGGCAACGCTCCGTGTTCATAAGGCTTGGGAGGCCATAGAACCCGGAACAACGAATGAGGATAAGAATGATTTAGCAAGGGTTCTACTCTTCCAATCGATACCAGAATCCTTAGTCCTACAGGTCGGTAATCTCGACTCAATAAAGGAAATCTGGAAGGCCATAAGCTCAAGACACGTAGGAGCTGAGCGAGTCAAAGAGGCAAGACTTCAGACTCTTATGGCCGATTTTCAAAGATTAAAGATGAAGGAGACAGATTCCATTGATGACTTTATAGGAAGATTGTCTGAGCTTTCAACAAAGACTGCAGCACTTGGAGAAACCATCGATGAATCAAGACTTGTTAAGAAATTTCTTAATAGTCTACCACGGAAGCGCTACATACACATAATAGCAGCACTTGAGCAAGTGCTTGATCTCAAAACAACTAGTTTTGAAGATAGCGGGGGAAGACTTAAGGTATATGAAGAAAGGATTCACGATGAGGAACCTGAAGATGAGCAAGGGAAGCTTATGTACACAAATTTTGACACATCCTCTCATCAAGGTGGATACAATGCTGGCAGAGGTAGAGGGAAAGGAGGAAGGTACTACGGAAGAGGAAGAGGTCGTGGTCGCGGCAGCTATAACAATAGCAATCAACAGCCGAGACAAGCTAGAGACAGGTCTCACATCGTTTGTTACCGCTGTGATAAAGTTGGGCATTACGCGTCGGTATGTCCAGATAGGCTTCTGAAGTTACAAGAAGCACAAGAAAACAAACCCGAGGACACAGCTGAGGCTTATGAGTTGATGATGCACAAGGTGGTGTATCTTAATGAAGAAAATGTGAAACCATCTAAGTTTGAAACACACACCGACAAAGACAATGTGTGGTACTTAGATAATGGAGCTAGCAACCATATGACAGGTAAACGATCTCATTTTTGTAAGTTAGATGAGAGAGTCACAGGGAGAGTTAGATTTGGTGATGACTCGTGTATTGAGATTAGAGGAAAGGGATCAATTCAGTTCATAACAAAGAATGGGAAGAGAAAAGTGCTCACTGATGTCTATTTTCTACCTGATTTGAAGAGCAACATAATAAGTCTTGGTCAAGCTACAGAGTGTGGATGCAATGTCAGAATGAGAGAAAACTATTTGACGTTGCACGATAAGGAAGGGAACTTATTGGTAAAAGCTAATAGATCGAGAAACAGATTATATAAGGTGGCGATGGAGGTTGATACTACTAAGTGCTTGCAGCTTGAGAAACTTGGCGAATCATCACGATGGCATGCCAGATTAGGCCATATTAGTCTGGAGACGATGAAAGCCATGATTAATAATAGAACAGTGACTGGATTACCGTCTATGAGCATAGAGAAAGAAACTTGCTCATCGTGTCTCCTAGGGAAGCAGACACGGCAATCGTTTCCAAAGTCCGCAAGTTTCCGAGCCTCACAAGTCCTAGAATTAGTACATGGAGATTTATGCGGTCCTATCACTCCTCCAACCGCAGCACAAAACAGATATGTGTTCGTATTAATCGATGATTTCTCTCGCTACATGTGGTCCATTCTACTGAAAACTAAAGGAGAAGCGCTAGAAAAGTTTAAAAGGTTTAAGGCTTTAGTGGAACAGGAAACGGGCTCTCGTATTAAAACATTAAGAACAGATAGGGGAGGTGAGTTTATGTCTTCAGAGTTTCAAACTTTCTGCAAAAACTCTGGAATCAATAGACATCTATCTGCTCCTTATTCTCCACAACAAAACGGTGTTGTAGAACGAAGGAATAAAACTCTCATGGCCATGACTAGAAGCATACTAAAGCATATGAATGTACCAAACTCTTTCTGGGGAGAAGCTGTAAGACACGCGACATATGTTATTAATAGAGTACCAACTAAAGCCTTAAAGGAAGCACAAACACCATACGAAGGATTTAAAGGAAGAAAACCAAGTGTCGAGCATCTACGAGTGTTTGGATATTTAGGATATACAAAGATAGATGGACCATATCTTAGGAAACTGGATGATAGATCACGAGTGCTAGTACACCTCGGTACAGAACCCGACTCAAAAGCTTACCGATTGTTCGATCCGGTAAATCGAAAAATTGTGATTAGCAGAGACGTGGTTTTCGATGAAGAAAGGAGCTGGAGTTGGAAGAATTTGAGCTCAGAGTTGAGTAATGAACCAGGGATGACCACTTACCCGATTGGAGAATTCGGTAGTGGCATTGAAGGAAGTGGAGAAGGAGCTATCATGGAGGATCATGGAGATGAGAATGGCACTTATAATAATGATCACGATGAAGACAGTTTTAGAAGTCAAGAAATCTCTTCAGAACAAAGCCCAACATCCAATAACAGCCCATTAAGAAGCCCATCGCTAGGTCCAACACAGACTTTTGATGCAGAACATAGCACGACAGAACAGAGCATTAGCTCATCATCTTCGTAGGCGACACAGGAACAACAAGATCCTGTAGTACGGAGATCTGCGAGACAGAGTAACAGACCAAGTTACTTGGATGATTATGTTCTAATCGCAGAAACTGTCGAGCCTGAGAGACTGTTGATGCTTTTAAATGATGAACCATGGAGTTATGAAGAAGCAAAGGAGTTAAAAGTATGGAGAGATGCCTGTCTTGATGAAATCTCCTCGATAGAAAAGAATAGAACCTGGAACTTGACAGATTTACCGATGGGAAGCAAAGCTATTGGCCTTAAATGGGTGTTTAAGATAAAGAGAAATTCTGATGGTAGTATAAACAAGTACAAAGCTAGACTTGTTGCGAGAGGCTACGTGCAAAGACGCAGAATTGACTTTGATGAGGTGTTTGCTCCGGTAGCTCGCATTGAGACAATTTGAACCATCATCTCTATAACTGCTGCAGATGGTTGGGAAGTCCATCATCTAGATGTCAAAACTGCATTCCTTCATGGCGAACTAAAGGAGGTTGTTTATGTTTCACAACCAGAAGGGTTTGTTATCAAAGATAATGAAAACAAGGTTTAGAAGTTAAACAAAGCCCTTTATGGACTACGACAAGCTCCTAGAGCATGGAATAACAAGCTAAATGCTATTCTAAATGAGTTAAGTTTCGAAAAATGTCTGAAGGAACCATCACTTTATCGTAGAGAATCAAAAGGTCACTTGATGCTTGTGGTAGTTTATGTGGACGATTTGCTTGTGACAGGGTCTGACTTGAGCATAATACTCGATTTCAAGAAGGAGATGGCGAGTAAGTTTGAAATGACGGACCTCGGTAAACTCACTTATTATCTTGGTCTTGAGTTTTTGCAGCATGACGAAGGAATTGTGTTAAGGCAAGAACGTTATGCATTGAAGATATTGAGTGAGTCAAGTCTAGAAGATTGCAATGCCGTAAAGGTGCCAATGGATTCAGGACTTAGTCTTTCGAATGTTGTGGAAGATAAAGAAATCGACGTGAAGGTATATCGGAGAAAGATTGGGTGTCTTCGATACCTACTACACACTCGTCCGGACCTTGCTTATAGTGTTGGAGTGCTTAGCCGTTACATGCAAGAGCCCAAGGAGATTCATGAAGTTGCTCTAAAACAGGTACTAAGATACTTAAAAGGAACACTATCCTATGGTCTAGTCTTCAAACGAGGAGTGAATAAGCCGTTGATGGGATATTGTGACAGCGGGTATAACTTGGATCCGGATGACGGTAAGAGAACTTATGTACATGTTTTCTATCTTAATGATTGTCCTATCACTTGGTGTTCAAGAAAACAAGATATAGTGGCATTGTCCTCTTGTGAAGCCGAATTTATGGCCGCTACAGAAGCAGCCAAACAAGGAATATGGCTTCGAGAGCTCTTAGGTGAAATCGTAGGACAAGACTATGAGAAGGTGACCATTTTCGTAGAAAATAAGTCGGCTATCTCACTTGCTAGAAACCCAGTGTTTCATGGTCGCAACAAACACATTCACATAAGGTTTCATTTCATTCGTGAATGTGTTGAAAATGACTTGGTGGATGTAGAGCATGTACCAGGAAGAAATCAGAAGGCTGATATTCTAACTAAAGCACTTGGAAGAGTCAAGTTCCAGGAAACTAGAGACGCAGTTGGAGTTTGCGACTTGTCGAAGAAAGAGTTCAAGCTTAAGGGGGAGATTGTTAGCTTAAGCTTGAAGAAGCTTGAGTAATAAGTTTCTATTTTCCTAGTCCTAGTTGGTTTTAATAATTAGGAGTTATCTAGAGAATATTGAGGAATTATCTGAAATAGATAGGATTAGGAATAATATAAATACGTTAGAACCGAGTTGTGGTATCAACGTGAGATTTAAGTTTTGAGAAATTTTCTTAATGCAATAAAAGGTGTTTTGAAGTTTGAGAATCAAAGTGTTTAGATTTCAATATTTTCCACCTCGATTGCTTTTGTTTGGCATGCATGCATAAATTAATTATGGGAAATCTTCAACTCAAATCACTATATTTGACATGAAGGTTGGTGGGATTTCTTAGTGAGACATAATCCGACATGATTAAACTACTGATATAATTGCAATAATTTATAACTTCTTATAGTCTTCTATAACACCATATATTTTACCAAAGGATTTCTTTTTTCCACCTTAAACATAATCATTTTATCTCTTCGCTACAAAAGCTGATGGTTCTTCCTTTTAAATGCATTTTCTTTGAGCACCAACTCACCTTAATTAAGCTATGTAAGTTTTATATATGTACATTTCATATTATTAATTACATCGTTACAAAGAATGATTATCTTATTGTTTTAGCATCGTCTTATTAAAATACAACATCGTTTAGAGATTAAAAATAAAAATTAAAACTTTTAAAAACTTAAAGAAGAAAATAAAATTTTATTTCATGACAAAAACTTCAATAAAAATTTGAACATTCTTTCATAATTTCAAGCTAAACAATGCATTTTACCATAAAGAACTAAATAACAACTAGCGCAATAAGTTTTACAAGTAATGACATCATTCATCCTTTTTTTTATTGGTAAAAAGAATTAATTGGATAGTATTAAAACAACTAATTTATTTACACATGAATTAAAAATTACTTAAGTTTAAGTAACAAATTAATAATAAATTTTTCACTTTCA
Organism: Anastatica hierochuntica; assembly: GCA_900406275.1. NCBI lineage: Eukaryota > Viridiplantae > Streptophyta > Magnoliopsida > Brassicales > Brassicaceae > Anastatica > Anastatica hierochuntica. The sequence continues at coordinate 5,909 of OVAN01000306.1, read as the reverse complement.
AAATGTAAAGCAACTAAATTAAGTTTTTGAAAAGAAATACAATTCATTACTTCCTTTTGAAATAAAATACAAAGAACCATTGGAGTTAACAATTATAGGCTCCATAGAAAGAGAAAGATAAACTATGTTGTTCATCAACCAATCCTATGGCTCAAACATCACAACTTGGATCATGGCTTTGTTTAAGCAGTGGAAGACACTCGTTGACGTCTCATTTCTTTAGACAAAACTTTTTTTCGTTACATGTTAATATCCCAACCAAACTGCCACATGATTTTGCAATACCATGTCACTGAAAGCAAAGCCAAACACTCAAAGAAAAGGATTTTATTTTTGATTTCTGTTTTTGCTTACAGTTCAATAATGACCATTGCTCTTATATATAGGAGAGGTAAAACAATCAATTACTGACAAGTGTCTTGGTCAGATTGGATTTCGTTCTCTGTCAGAGCGTCAAAGCGGTTATGCATAGGGATTGTTGAAACCTGAAGCTTTGTACGATTCAGCTCTCCTTCCCGGCAGCTTCCTCCTCTGTTTTTGTCGTGTTTCAGTTTTGCTGAAGAAACAAGAACGGTTGCGTTTGCTGGCTTGTTCTTCCAAGGCTTTGTGTCAAGGCCCATCTGTTTCTTTATATTGGGCTCCGATTCTTCATTATTAGCCCCTCTCAAGATAAGGGTTGGTGGTTCAGCAACACCAAACTTGAATATGAAGGAATTGAATTCAACAAATGGTAATGACTTCGTGAATATATTGGCAAGCTGATAGTGAGAAGGGATGTGCTTGACCATTAGTGAGCCAAAAGCCATTCTCTCTCGAACATAGTGATAATGAGTTGCAAAATGTTTTGACTTATTGTGAAATGTCGGGTTAGCTGTCAAGTAAACAACTAATAAATTATCATAAAAGAGTTCAGAAGTGGTCTTAAGAGGAACCTGTAATTCCCTGAGGAGATGACATATCGAGGTGAGCTCAGAGGCAGTATCAGACAGAGGTCGATACTCTGCGTCAGTAGAGATTTTAGCAACAATTTTTTGTTTTCTGGAAGACCAAGATATGATGTTGCTTCCTAGAAAAGTGCATAACCCACCTGTGGATCTTCTTGTCTCAGGGCAACCAGCCCAATCATTGTCATAGTAAGCTATCAGGGTACAATTTGTGTTTTGGTTGAAGGATATACCCATAGTAATAGTACCATTAACATACATGAGAATTCTCTTGAGAAGTTGAAAATCTGACACTCTTGGTTCGTGCATTTTTTGGCAAACATAGTTAACAGAAAACTGCAAGTTTGGTCTCGTGAGTGTCAAATACTGCAGTTTACCAGCTAAACTTCAAAAATAAGTGGGATTGGTAAACAATTTGTCTTGGTGAGGTACCTTATTAAGCTGCAGAGGCAAAGGTGTAGTAATAGGAGCACAGTCTTGCATAAAAGCAAGAATAAACAGGTCCTCAACATACTTTTGTTGAGAGAGGAACAATCCCTCTGAGTGGTATTGGGCTTGAATTCCCAGGAAATATCTCATTCTTCCCAAATATGCCATCTTGAATTTTTTATCCAATGCAGAGAGAAGAGAGGTTAGCAGATCTGGCATGTTTCCTGTTATAATCATATCATCGACATACAATAAAAGAAGAATAATGTTTGTATTCCTTATGAAAATAAACAGAGATGGATCCTTCTTACTGGATTCAAAGCCAAATTCCAACAAGAAATTACTAAACTTTACATACCAGGCTCTAGGAGACTGCTTTAAGCCATACAAGGCTTTATGAAGTTTGCAAACATGATTAGGCCGTGTAGGATCAACAAACCTAGTATGCTGAAGCATATAAGAATCTTCAGTCAATTCTCCATACAAAAAGGCATGTTTGACATCCATCTTTTTTGTTTCCCGCCTTATTATAGTGGCCAAATGAAGGACATATTTGACAGTAGCAATTCTTATGACAGGACTATAAGTTTCAAGGTAGTTGTTACCTTCTTCTTGGTCACAGCTGTAACACCCCCGATCAGGATTAGGTCAAAGTCAACCAATCTACCTTGCAACAATCAAACAAGAACATGCACGACAAACCAGTTAACTTTAACCAAATGTCCCGACCAGAGATGCTACAACTATGCTCCCAAACACTCGACCCGAGGTTTCCAGAACAAATCCGAAATCCCTAGATCAAACATTTGAGTACATGTATCCTAACGGACCCAAATTGAGGCTTTGCAACCCGCTTTCAGATCCGCTAGTTGGTTTGTCCCGGACAAGGACTAGTACCATATGGAACCCAAGTACTTGGCAAAACATACTTTATTCATATAGTACTTAGGTTCAAATACATAAAACATATATACGGTCAACCATTTCTAAATCGTACTTATTAAAATACATACTCATTTGCAAAAGGCACAAACTCTACGCCTGCAACACTGCTCCTTAACCCAACAGATATCCACTAAGGTTACCTGCAAAACGAAGAGTCTAATGAGCAACTAATTTTCTCAGTGAGTTGGGTTTTCTAAGATTAGTCATTCCCCCCAATACACAATGATGAAACAATCAATCAATACTCAAGCATCACGACAAAGCAAGCAAAGTATAACACTCAACAGATATCAAGCAATGCAGCACACATCTAATCATCATGCAATGCAACACACATCCAATCCCTCGAGGGTTTTCAATCTCGTTAGCCATTCCACTCACAATCCCTCACACAACCTCTAGGCTAGGCACATTGCCGGATCGGCCAAGGGTCTCACTCTGAGCCCTTGACTTCACGCAGTCCGACAAGGGTCTACCGCCACTGTGAAACAACCATAAGCCGGTCACACAGACTTCACGTAGCTTATGGAGGTCCACATCCCAACCGCATCGTCATGCAGCAAGTTCCTCCCGGAGATCAACCCGGGTAGGGCTCAGTGTCGAGCCAGGGAACAAATCCCACTCCGATCACCAGGTAGAGGGGCCTACCATCACAACATCATAGGTTCCTCACCAAGCGAACCCGGAACAAACAAGTTATATCGTCCAAACCGAGGCTTAGACGATACAACACACAACATGCTTATAACAACCATCATAACCTATATTTACTATAGAATCATGCATCAAACAATCATCGAATACCACATAATAACATGCAATCAATAAACATGAATCTAACCTCATATCACAATATCTATGTTATACCCTCCGAGCCAAGGCCCAGACGATATAACCCAATATCTATCACCACAGCATGCATCACACAATCATCAATCAACATGTAACTAGCCTATCATCAATCATCATGAAAATCACGCAATTCTCTTGTTTTGCAGGCGCTAATCGCTCCTAACTAACCATCCTATAACCCAAACTCACCTTAGATTTCTGGCACGGTCTTGGCTAAGGAAAAACAGTGGTCGAACGCCGCCGATCCTAACAGCCTGCGAAAATCCTAGTTCCGAACAGTCGGATAGACATGGTTAACGGTCAGTACCATGCTATCCTAAGCATCCGAACAATAAACAGCAGTCAGATACACGATTGGTATGGTCGGATACACGATCGGTTAATCAAAGTGCACGAGAAACATGGTTCGCGGTTGAACGGCTTACCCGGATGGTGCCCCAATCGAGGTACACGATAGATCTTTGCAGCACCACGGTTAGGCTCAAGGAAACTCTCCAAAAACTAACTTGGGCCCGAGAGAAAATCTCAAAAAACTCGCTCCGAATAGTTTTTACATGGTCGGACAGATTCTGCTACGCTCGGACAAGGTTTCGCTACGGTCTGGTAAGGTGTTTAGTGATCGGATCACGCTCGGGTAAGATTTTTCGTGAGCCAAACTTTGTCTAACAGTTGGGAAGCTATAACACGGTCTGAGGAAGTATTTATAGGGTTAAAGGCACGAAGAAAAATCTTCAGAACTTACTTGAGCACGGGGCCGAACGCTCCCGAACACGACTGGCACGAGTCCGATCACATCAGGACACGTCCGGGCCTGAGATTTCTTCCACAGCACCGTTCGGAATGCAGGAAAATGGTGCTAGGGGTGGGTTTTTATAGTGCCCAAGGGCTGGTGGTGAGTCACTATGTGGACACCAAGCTTCCTCCAACTGGTGAGACGTGTCCTTCTTTGCCAAGTAGGCACACACACAGCTTGGTCACCATCCGAACGCGTATTTCCCTAATCCGAACGTACCCGATCGTGCCAAGCTGTTCTCGATCGTGTCTGATCATATCGGGACGCCTGTTACGCAGATCCAAACGTGCCGAATACACGCCGGGCAACCGGGAAACATATTCCTTCGAGAAAAACTCGATTCTCACCGGGATTTTCCTTACCAAACATTCCTAAGGCCAAATTACCTTCTTTGGCCGAGGAAAAATTTGTCGACTAATTTCCCAACCGTCTAAGGCTTTTTAGGCCAAACCGTCGGCTTTTCCAATCCTTTAAATTTCCTAAGGAATTCATTCGTACTACCCCTTCTTCCGGATTCCAACTTAAAAGTTTTGCCTTCTTCCAAGTCGCGCACTCGGTTTTCCGCTTCTTACTAACCGGCCACTTGGCCAAAATTATATCCAATCGCGAGGGTTATTACATTCTCCCCCCCTCGATAGAATTCGTCCTCGAATTCTTAGGGATACATCCTTTCGCCAATACTTATTGTATCATCCTCAACTTACTTTCTTTGTTGTATCACCCTCAGCTCGGATCAGATCAAGTTCCCTCAATCCACCGTGCAACAATCAAACAAGAACATGCATGGCGAATCGAGAAATCCTAACCTTTCTCTGGACTAAGAGGCTACAACTACTTCGAATTCATTGCTGCATCATACTTCCCCCTTTTCCGTTTAACATATTTCTCCTTCCAATCCCTTCTCCTAATTACCTTTTCATTGTAACACCTCTAGCCTGGATCAGGTCAAAGTTACCTTAATCGGTCGTGCAACAATCAAACAAAAACATGCACGACTAATCAAGGAACCTTAACCTTTCACCTGACGAAAGAGATTACAACTACTTGGTTCCATTTCTTCTTCTTCATACTTAATACCATCTGTACGTCTTATACCTTATGCATCTTCCACACATCCTCCTTCTTCTCCCAATCATATTCCTTCACATCTCTTCATGTCCCATTAGTTGCCATATCTCGTTACCATTCCGAGATTGGTGTAACTCTTTGGAACAAATCTACCTTTTTCCCTTAACCAATCTGATACAGGAGGGTTTATACTGTAACATTTTCCTCATCATCAGCTAAGAACGACATTCCTAATCACTCCATGCTTCCAACACACTATCTCCCATGACTATATGTATTCCTCTTCCTTCATTCCCCTTCTCCTTTCTACAGGGCAATGTTCTGATCATTTTGGTTTTACTCCTCTTGACCATTATGTTCTATACTTCTACTAACTTCCCTTTCTATCGTTTTGATCTCATAACTCTATCCTCTTTTATTCTTCCGTCCTTACTTCTTTCCTAGTTATCTTCTGTAGCACCTTTGCCCTTACTACCAGATAACCTTTCCTTCCATCTGGCTTCGGATATACTAAACACGTGCGATCTTGTGCTTTTACTGGTCGCGCCTTAACTCAATGATTTTGCTCCTTTTAACCACTTATCCTTTTATTGTATCATCACCAACCCAGATCAGGTCAAGCTTCTCCAATCTACCGTGCAACAATCAAATAAGAACATGCACGACAGACTGAAAAATCCTAACCTTGCACCGAGCTGATGATTCCACAACTACTTGGATCTGAGGTTTTCCTTACCTCCATAACTCATTTCTTCATCCACTCTTTAATGAATACTTTCCAGTATTCGTCCTCTTCCCGTTCTTTCATTCACTCCTCCATGAACGCGACCAGTCTTCCATGACTTACGGTATTTAGCCTCTTCCTTTGAGGACTAATT
>OVAN01000305.1:0-67267 GCA_900406275.1 Anastatica hierochuntica | reverse complement strand
TGCTTAGATTGAACCCGAACCAATGGCCACTATCTTGAGATCCACTTTCATATTATTTCTTTCAAGTTATTTTCTTTGTGCTTTGTTCATTGCCTTTTACTTATTGCGTTTACTTATTGCCTTTCTTTTACGCACTTGTTCATGATTACCACATGCTAAGGATAGATCTAGTAGAGACTTGTGACACCTCTTACTAGGTTTCTCCCTAGACTAGTTTTTCTTGTGTGACTCTCTTTGCTTAAGTTCTTCTAAACTATTCAATCCTTCGACGATACCTTACTTACTACAACTAGACCCCGTCAGTCTTGCGGGCTAGGTGCAGTCGTTAGGTCATTACAAATTTTAAAACTTTCCGTCCCAACAGTACTGCACAATGTGGTTGTCCGGGTCGGAAGTCCCGTCGTATGGCTTGATGAATGGGAAGGTGAACTTCTTTGGCATGTTGGTGAGGGCGATCTCTTCTGAGAAGGGAGTGTCCACATAAGAGCTTAGGGCACTTTTCCTCAGAGGAGGTGCGAAACCTGGAAGTCATTTGATCACCGACTGCAGCGCCTCGAACTTGCTAGAGAACATCTGCTCCAGTCGTCTGGCCTCATCAGAGAGTGGGGCGAGGCCTGCGGCTCTTCCGTGTCCATCAGGTCTTCTTGCTCTTGTGCAAGGTTTTGGTCCTCCTGGGTTCCCGTTGTGGCTTGGTTTCCTCTTTCTCACAGGTTATTGGTAAGAGGAGTTTCCAGAGTTGGCATCTGGGGTACGTGGATCCTGAACCTGTGATTCGTGGCTTAATTCGCCGTTATAGCCGAGTTTGCCTCTCTGAGGGTCTCGTTCTCCAGCTCTAGTTGCTGAAGGTGCTATGTATTCTCTTTGAGTGTTTTGCCATGAGCCTCCATTTGCTGCCTCAGGGTCTGAAGCTTTGCAGTCGTGACATCAGCTCCAGTTGGAGTCTGATACCTTCGTAGCTGGTCCATCTCTCCTAGTCTCTTTTGCAAAGTCTCTAGCTGAGATCGCATCTCATCGTAGGTGATCTCTGCTCGTGCTGCTGTGATGTTTGCTGATTCATGATTATCTCCAACCATCATCACATTGTTGATTCGAAAGCTCCCCTCCTTCTAGCGCCAACTATTATGGGTGATTTAGGTCATTCTTTGTAGCACTACAGAAGCTGGAGGTCGATGAATGTTTAGCTAAGATTAAAAGGGGTTGATGCTAAGCTTTAAGATCAAAGATGGCGAGAGAACTGCCTGTTGTATTGATTTTTGGCTTAGGGTTTTTGTGCGTACATGTTTTGCCCTTAAGCTTTGTATTTATACATGTGTTTCATGATTATCCCTCCAAGAATTGGATATATCATGATTATCCGTAGAATATATGCATCTATATCTAGAATACACGTCATTATCTACTAATTTAAATAGTAAAAATAAAGGAGAGGCGGTGGTCGGCTGGCTTCCGGCTATGCAAGGTCATTTCACTTCCGACTTCCGACTATGGGACGTTGTCTGGATTCCTGCTTCTGGGCATTTCCCTGCTTTGAAGTCTTACTGTTGTACTCCATCTAAGCCTTGGGAACTCCCATGCCCTAAATTACTCCCAACAAACTTCCTCCTTTTTTGCTTGACCACTGAGTACTTGGGGTCCACTTGCTACTTATGCATTATGACTTTCGGGTCTATCCCTGACATATCCACGTGGGACCATGCAAAGCAATCAGCGTTGGACCTCAAGAATTCTACCAGCCTTTGATTTAGGCCTTCTTGCAATCCTGCCCCTATTTTGAGATTTCTGCCTGGTTTTCCAGGTACCAAAGGTACGTCGTCCTGCTGCTCCAGTTCTGGCTCCTCTGTGTGCAACGCGGGAAGTATCTTCTGTAATTGCTACAAGGGGTTGTATTTCCCTTCAAAGTGGTTTGGTAGCACGATCAAGTGTTCTCTTGATCAGCCTTCATATCCTTGATTCCCCATGGGGTTGGGAATTTGAGTACTTGGTGTAAAGGTGACAGCGTGACTCTCATCTCATGTATCCAGGGTCTACCCATGATCATATTGTTGGTGGAGGGATAGTATATGACGGGAAACTTAGTGGACAGGTTGACTCCTCCAGCAGAAACTGGAGTGCTATCTCTCAAATGGTTTGCTTGACCTCTCCGCTTAAGCCAACCAACGATCTGGTCCTCTTGGTTAAGGCTTCCTGGGTTAGACCCAAGTCTGTATACGCTCCCAGGAAGAGTACATTCGTAGAGCTTCCATTATCGATGAGTACCCTCTTCACCAAAGAATTCGCCACCGATAACAACCAATGCGTCGTGGTGTGGAGTCAAGATACCATCTTGTCCTCCAGCCGTGAAGCTTATGACTTCTTGGCTAAGATTCTAGCGCTTGACTTCTGGGTGGCATGATTGCTTTTAGCAAGCATTGTGGTTTTCTTCGCAGCGGCATGTGTAATGCCACTTATCTCTGATCCTCTGGATATGACGTTGATCACCCTATCATGCCTTGAGGAATCCGGCGCTTGACGGCCTGTTGGGATTCCTTCTTCTTAATTATCTAGCATCTTCTTTGCTTTGTTCGAGAGGAATTCTCTTAGGTGTCCCTTCTTGAGCAGCTCGTTGACTTCCATTCTTTAGGATATGCACTCCTCCGTTCTGTGATCGTGGTCATTATGGAAGTTGCACCATTTGTTCGGATTCCGGCGATGGTCGGGTGACCTCATCTTCTGGGGCTATTTGACTTGGCCTCCCATCTCCTTCAGGACTCCTACCAGCTTTGCGCTCGGTATTGATAGGTTAGATACGTCTGGCCAAGTATGTACTGGCGGGAATTTCTTGTTGTCCGGCTTACCCAAACGCTTGTGTCCTTTGGCTCCCTTCTGTCCATCCTCTCTGGCAGGTCTTTGGTAGGGCTTGTCATCTCTGGCCGTCTTCTCGGTCCTCATGACCCGAGATTCTTGCCTGCCAAGTAGATCTTCTTCCCACTTGATATGTGCCTGGGCGCGGGAGAGCACGTCTCTCCCATGGTTCTGCATTAATATTTAGTGAGCTCCTTATACAGATCACCATCAGATAGAAGTCCTCTCTTGAAGGCAGAAATTGCGGTGGCAACACTGCAGTTTGGGATTGTGACCTTCTGGTTGTTAGAGCATTGAAGGTAGCTCCTGAGTGGCTCTGTCTTACATTGCCTGATCTCATAAAGGTCATCAGAAGACTTGGGAGCCACTCTGCTGCTAGTAATTTGCTTCACAAACAGGTCGGTCATATGAGAAAAAGATCTTATGGTTCCAGTTTGAATCGATATGAACCATTGCAAGGCGGCTCCCGTCAGGCTGGAACAAAATCCCTTTCACATGGCAGCTTCTTTGTGCTCCTTCTGGATCGCCACAGTAAGCATCTTCTGCTTGTACTGTGCGATATGATTATCCAAGTCGGAAGTCCCGTCGTACGGCTTAATGAATGGGAAGGTGAATTTCTTTGGCATGTCGGTGAGTGCGATCTCGTCTTAGAAAGGAGTGTCCGCATAAGAGCTCAGGACACTTTTCCTCAAAGAAGGTTAAAAACCTAGAAGTCGTTCGATCACCGACTGCAGCGCCTCGAACTTGCTGGAGAACATCTGCTCCAATCGTCTAGCCTCATCAGAGAGTGGGACAAGACTTGCGGCCTGCGGCTCTTCTACGTCCATAAGGTCTTCTCGCTCTTGAGTAAGGTTTTGGTTCTCCTCGACTCTCGTTGCTGCTCGGTTTCCTCTTTCTCCAGAGTTATTGGTAGGAGGAGTTTCCAGAGTTGGCATCCGGGACACATGGACCCTGAACCTTTGCTTTTGTGGCTTGATTTGCTGTCAAAGCCGAGTTTGCCTCACTGAGGGTCTCGTTCTCCACCTCCAGTTGTGGCAAACATTGCATGTTCTCTTGGAGTGTCTTGGCATGAGCTTCCATCTGTTTTCTCAAGGTTTGAAGTTCTGCAGTTGCGGCATCAGCTCCAGTTTGATTCTGATCCCTTCGAAGTTGCTCAATCTCTCCTAGTTTCTTTTGCAAAGTTTCTAGCTGAAATCGCATCTCCTCGTAGGTGAGCTCTGTTCGTCCTGGCGTGATGTTTGCTGGTTCATGATTATCTCCAACCATCGTCACGTAGCTGTTTTTGAAAGCTTACCCTCCTTCTTGCGTCAACTGTTATGGGTGATTTTGGTCTTTCTTTGTAAGCACTACGGAAGCTGGAAGTCAATGAATGTATTGCAAAGGTAGTTTGAAGTTGTTCTAAGAAGTGACTTATTGATGTAAATCAATTGTACATGTGTAATCACTGGGTGACGCTTGACATTAATTTGGTGATGGAGACACTTAAGTTTTTAGTTTTAGATCAAGCTATATGATACAAGAAATGGAGTTGTTGTTTTCGACTGCAAGTGAACACTAACCCACTGGTCTATCTTGCTTTTTAATAATTTCTATCGATTTTTTTGTTGTTTTCTAGGCTTTTCGCAGTCTCTTCTTTATGTTTTCAGGTATGTTATGTGTTTGGGCGCTCATGTATATATGCAAAGCTTTTACAAGATTTTAAGGAAATTTGTGATGATCTGATGAAAAATAGTCGAATTTAAGATGTGATCGATCTATCCGAGTAAAGGCTTCAAGAGGAACGATCAATCCGAGGATGTAAAAGAATGAAGAATTTTTGGCGTGGAAATTTATCGATCGATCTACAACAGTTGATCGAATGATCATCGGCCAGAGAAAAAACATCCAAAATTTCTTTTCTCATGCAAAAGTTTCCCTGACTTAAACCTTTGTGGAAAGGTTTGAAAATATGGAACCTTACTTGCTCTCTCAAACCAATGTATTGACTGCTTCTCCGTGAACCACTAATGCCAGAGCCAACATTTAGATAAATTTCCACCTACTTTACCACTTGCTTAACAATGTCGTCGATTCACTCAACAAATCAAAAGAGTTATATGACACCGTTTTTGCTAACTCCCTAAAAATATATAACTTCCGTTCACATCGAGGGAGTATAAATAAAAGAACAGCATACCCATATTGGTCTTTTCGATTTGACAATTTACAATGGTTTCCATGACTAATCGAGGTTTGTGTTTCCTCTTTTTGAGCGAAATCCTTTGCAGATTCGTGAGAGCCTTCATCGCATAAGCTTTTTTGTGAATTCGTGAGTTTACTATCTATTTGTTGTTCTTGTTTCATGAGTATTAGGGTTTTCTTATTGTCATGTTGTTTATGTAAAATTTTTTTAATAGATTCTACAAGTCCTTTGTTGCAGAAGAATCTAGCTGACTGTAAGATTGTGATTCCTTTCTCTAATTGTTGTTTTGGCATGTTTCTTAAGAAATTGTAAATGTTAGTTATTTGAGTGTTTGATCAATTTTTTTATGCTAACATATGTATGTAATTGATCATGGAGTTGTGTTGTTTTTGGTGTAATATGGAGAAGTCATGGGTTTGGTTACCTAGGTATGAAACTCTTTACCATATTTTTATACTTTACATTTCAAATGTGTTTCTGGGTTATATTGATAATTGGACTTCGTGGTTTTATTTAAAGCAATAGCCTTGAGTATGCTGAAGGGGAAAAAACTTTAATGAATGCATCAGTGAAGTCTCTGGGTTATCCTACTGAGATTCTTTGCCCATGCATTGATTTCCGCAATATTAGTCATCAACCTAGAAATACAGTTTTAGATCATTTAGTGATTAGAGAGATGGATCATAAATACAAGTGGAGAAGATCGTGGAGCATGCATGGAGACACAAAGGAAACTAAGAAGGATGCTGGTCGGGTTTCTGGTTTGGAAGCTTATGACATGTTTAGGAAGATGATGACGCTACTCCACTATCATCGTATCCTAATGAATCTCAGTTTGAAAATGGCGATAACACATAAGAGGCTGAGTTTTGTGAGAAGTTGAGTGAGGCAAAAACACCACTATATTTGACGTGTCTGAATTACACTAAAATCTCGACAATCGTTGGTCTCTACCGGATAAAGGTGAGGAGTGGAATATCAGAAAACTACTTTGATAAGCTTTTGAAGATGATACATGAGATGCTACCTAATGATAATGTGCTTCCAAAGTCAACAGATGAGGTGAAGAGGTTCTTGAAGGTTTTTGGATTTGGTTATGATGGCATTCACGCATGCAAGAATGACTGCATTCTCTATAGGAAGCAGTATGATAAGCTTGAACATTGCCAAGATGTAGTGCTTCAAGATGGGAAGTCGATAAACATAGTGGCAATGTGAAGAAAAGGATTCTTCTGAAGGTCCTTAGATATTTTCAATCAAGGAAAGGTTCTAGAGATTGTTTAGATCAAGAAGGATTGTTGAGGAGTTGCGCTGGCATTTCAACAATGCAATTGAAGATGGTACAATGCGACACCCGGTGGACCCATAACTTTTGTTCAGGTGAATAACAAGTGGCCAGTGGTATGAAGTCGCACGATCATCACGTCCTGATGTAAAATCTACTTCCAGTTTCTTTGAGAGGATTGTTATCAAAAGGATCAAGAGTTGTTGTCACTCGATTATGCTACTACTTCAATAGGTTATTTCAGCGTGTGATAGATCTAGAGAAGTTGATTTCACTTGAGTCTGAGTTTGTTGAGACAATGTGCAAAATGGAGCGGCTCTTCCCACCTTCACTTTTTGATATTATGTTCAACCTTCCTCTACATCTAGGAAGAGAGGATCACTTGGGTGGAGCGTACATTTTCGCTGGATATATCCATTTGAGAGGTACTCTTGTATTTACTTTTATCTCTTTCTCTACTACTTTTTTATTTACTTGTTTGTATTATTGAAAACTATGTTATGGGATTGAGATGTAAATATATGAAAAGACTCAAGGCATATGTAAAAAATTTTGCACGGCCAGAAGCCTGTATGGTAGAGGGATACTTGGCTGAAGAGTGCCTTGCCTTCCGTTTAGAGTTTCTCAAGAATACTCTTCCAATAGAAGAACCCCTCAACTGTAAAGAAGATGTTGCGTGTGATGAACACGTCCTTGATGGTCGTTAACTTTAGAAGCCTCAAGAAGTTACACTTTTGGATAATGAAAGAGACATAGCTCATCCGTATGTCTTGATGAATACAACAGTTATGAATCCTCATATCGAGTAAGTTTAAATCTTTTGGACCCTTATGTCTTGTTATTCTGTCACTAACCTTTAATAATTATATGAATTATAACTTCTGAATCTTGTGAAACAACATGCATTTGGAGGAATTGTAGGCTTCTGATGATAGATGTGCAAAAAATGAGACTCTTTGTTGGAAACTTCATATTGAAAGGTTTGCAAAGTGGATAAAGGCAAAGGTTAGAACAATATATTTTAATTTCAGTTCCTATTTTACTTATTTTTTATTCATTGACTAATACTGTTACTTTATGATTATATACCAACAAATTCAGAGTCTCATTCAGAAAGGCTGAGATGGTTGGCATTTCGTCCAAAATACGATGCTCAAACCTATAAGGGGTACGTCATTAATGGCCATCGATTTCACAGAGAAGATGTAAAAAGGGAGACTTAGAATAGTTGAGTCACATATGAAGCTTTCACTTTGTCAAGAGCTAGTGCTCGATGTAGCAAGCGCCAACTAGGTGCGGAAGCTAGCCCTCTCGAGTTGCCAGTGATAAAAAATCTGAAGATGAAACCAAGTAAGATGGTCACTGATAAGACTATAAATAAAGAGCATGTGGAGACTGTAAATGAGGAACATTTGGAGGTTGTTGACGACAGTAATAAACAAGAAGATGCTCCGGTTGAAGAAAAAGTGGATTCAGAAAATGAAGAAATGAATCCAGAAGAAGGTGTTGAACAAGACAAAGAGAAAGAATCTCCTACTGAGGAGCATGCCAGTAAAGGAGTTACTTCTCAAGTCAGTGGAGAAGAAAAACAACCCCAGCAGAAGGTAAAAAAGGTAAAGAGAGTCTGGGGGCCGACTAAGATGCGTAAACTGGCAAAAGAAGCTACGAAGAAGGTAAGTGTAGACTTTTTTTGTTATTGGAGAACATTTAGGGACGGGTTCAGTAACACTTTCATCATTTCTCGGTCTTCTTATGAGGGAACATGTGCCTCTACTAGTAGAAGATAAGAGGGAAGTTGGCGCTGCAACTAAGGATACAATGTGGGATTTAATTAAGCTACTTAGTATGTTAGTTTTGTAACTCATCAAGTTTTCAGTAACATATAACTCTGCTATTTTTTTTTTCTAGGCAAGATTTAATTTAGATGAAGGTTCCCAAAGAGAATATGTTTTCAAACTTATGGGTGCTATCTGGAGAGCTTCTAAATCTGGTCTTGTTTCTAATCTTCGAAAAACTAAGACTCCCAGTGAGTGGCTTATGTTAAAACGAAGCACCATTCATTCGCTTGCATCTTGGAACAATTAGGTGAAGAGTAAGACTTCCCCAACTTTTAAGGTTATGTAATTCATATGATTTTCTTTTGTAGTTCATGTACCTTTTGATAATTTTTTATTACGAAAATGAGTAATTTCCTAATAGCAGCTTAAAAGTGATAAGTACAGGGATCTGAGGAAGTCTCAAATTCTTCACACAACAAGAAGGAAATGAATGTTTCGTGTAGCTATGCAAATGGTATGTGTATTTTTTTCATGTATGGCTTGTATTATAGTTTAGAAACATATAACAGTTAAGTACCATGTTTATCTAGAAAAAGGAGTGCTCTAATCTGCGGAAAGTGACTAGAAGCAAGGTTTGGTTGGCAGGACAAGCTCACTCTGATTGGAGACCTGTCAAGAAAGAATTTACAGATGCGGTTGTAAAAAAAATATCAATTACTTTAGTTTTGAGGTTTTAATTTAGACTCTTACGAAATCTCATTCAACTATATATTTTAAAATATTTCGTTGGAGAGGATACAATCAACCGATAATCAAATGGACTCCACAACCACTAAAAATATAAGAGAAGATGCAGTCAGTCAAGTTTTAGGGAAAGATAAATATGGAAGAGTTAGAGGGATAAGCAGTCAAGTTTTAGGGAAAGATAAATATGGAAGAGTTAGAGGGATAAGCAAGGGGATTAGTCTGGCCAAATTAGAGTACTTGAATGCTAGAGTTTAACATGTTCTGAAGCTTGAAGCATCACAAGCAGACATGATGACCAAGATTGAAGAATTGCATAATCAAATTCGTGATTTAGCTGGAAAGAAAGTAAGTTTCAATCTCGTTTTTAATTGTGCCCAACGAAATAAACTTTTAACCAATTCTATTATTTCTTGTTAGTCATCATGTGTTGTTGTATTTGTTGAGTCTAATATTTCGAACAAAATCACATGACCTCTTAGGTGTAAGATGTTGGATTGGTGTTCTCAAACCGATGATGTTGTTGCGGAAGGAGAATTTTGCTCGGCGGAACAAAGGTTTAGTACTGGTCAAATTCCAATTGGTCCTAATGTGGTGGATTTTATTGTGAAATATGCTTCAACTCCAGATGCTTATGTATGGAGGCCTACATTAACAACCTTTTAATAGGTGAACCTATTGGATCTAAAATTCCTTGGCTAGTTGACAGGGTGGTTTTTGTGTCACCTGACTATAGCACCTCTGGTGTGAAACTTGCTGGATCCACGGTAAGTTTAAGTTATTTATAACTCTTGATTGATAGTACTTAAAACCTCAATGGTGAGATGACTTATATATGTGCATGAATCCTTAGGCCTCTTATGAATCACAAATGAAATGCAACATCTATGAATGAAATGGTTATGAAATTGTTGTTGAGGGTCTAATTTGTTCAATTGACCCAATTGAAAAGGTCAACCAAGTTCCTCTTGTCTTAATGCTGCAATTATGAAGGTTGAGAAGATAATTGATCAAGAAGCTTTTTTGTGGAGGTCAAGTTCTGAAATGGCAGTAAGGGGTGATGATGTAAATTTGAACATCGCATGGCCACTGGATAAGATTGCTTTCATCAGCAGATCGGGAAGGTCACGAAAGACATCTCTTCTTGTAAATGCTAAATGTCCCATCAGTTTTTGTTTTTCTTATGATCGATCAGTTATAGTTTTCTTTTACTTATATCTGATGTGTTTTACAATTTTGAATGTTATAGTATAAGTAAAAGCGTATGTAGTAGTAACAAAGGTGCCAACCAGAAGTGTATTTTGTATGATGTATCGGTTCAGAAAAATTGTGGCAGAGAGTCGTGTTTTGTAATCTAATCATGTTGATTGTGTGCACTTTGTTCCTCTTGGTCCTAAAGCTTCGAAGGTTTTGGTAGATTTTTCAAAGATTTGAGATGTTGAAGTGTGGAGACCAAATTCAAAAATCCAATGTATTGATGATGCTAAAGGTAGTGTGGTGGCATGGCCTAATGAAAAACTGAAATTATTGTAATGCTAAAACTCGTTAAAACCATATGTTTATTGCAACTAAATTATCTAGTAAGTACTGTTGTGTTTTATAATTTATGTTATGGTTAAACAAGCTAAGTTCTTTGCTATATTTTTGAAAATTTAAATCTTGCTATATTAAAATTGAAACCTGAGAAATCTAATAATCATAAATCATGTATAACAAAAATAAAATGCTATTCTAAATTATTTAATTGCAAGGCAATAAGTTCTATAATAAATAGACGAAATAACTGCATTTCAAAAAAGAGCAATAAAAAGTGACATACTTTATATAATGGGAGCATATACAACATACCAAAAAGAGGTATAAAATTCAACTATAGCAGATAACAGATGCTATGGATTCTCTCTTTTTTTGTAGTGTCTCACTCAAGCCCCTAATCATCATAGGAACGAACCATTATAAGTAATAACCACACAAAAATCTAAGTTTAAATTGAGTCTCTAAAAATTCCAAATTAAACCCCTGGTTTCCAGACATAAAAGTTAAGATTGAGAGAACACAGTTTGATAATTCGTAAGAACGTTAGTACTAGGTGAAGAAGTTCAAAAGACTAAACAATTTAGGCACTAGAATTGCAAAAAATCAGCTAAGTATTGGAGATTTAGGAAAATTTTGAAGAACCAGAAAAAAAATTGAAGAGAATGAAATTTTTGTAAATTTTTTTTGTTTTGATCTTTAAATTCCAAACTTTGAAGTTAAAATCGCGTTTCTTATACAAATTAAATGAAAATACAACAAAACTTAATCGAAAATTGAATCAAAATTGAACCTTTACTACTGATCTCGTCAAGAGATCGAACAATCAATTTCCTACTAATGAGAACTTACTCCCTAACATGTCCAACCATCAAACATGTTGAGTTTAAGAATTCTGATCATAAAATCATTCACAACTCCCAAACCATTCTCATTCTACTCTAAGGGGAGGATAGCTCAAACTTTTATGAAAGACTTTGAGGTTCTTTTACCATGCACCTTATACTCAATCACATCATCAGAACAACTCTGAGGTATGAACATCAAATGAGGATCACCCTTGGTCTTTTTGCACTTTAGCTTCTCCTTGGCTTTTATACCAAACTTCTTCATTGCGATGCAAGAGTCTTCATTGAGGACTTCCTTGATTATGCTATTTTATCGCTTAAAACAAACTGCAAAATAGTTATACACATATATCCATGAATCATATCAATGCAAAATGTATGTTGAGTACCTATGTTTGTGGGCACAAGATTGGTGTAGACATCTATGTCGATGTTTGCAAATGAAATCCTTTTGTTAGGAAAATCCATTACTACACCCTGAATGGCTAGGAGTGTCTGAAACTCCAAAGTCAGGATGGAAAGTCTTTAACAATGCCTAGTCTCTCGGCAATGCCATTAGATATGAGATTAACGTAGACCAAAAATCACATAGAGAATCTATGAACCCGACCCCTGGGATAGAGCACATAACAACAAACTTTCCAATGTCATACATTTGGGGCAATTTTCTCATCGGTGTCGAAAAATATCATGATCTCCTCAATAGTTTCTTTACTATCCTTTAAAAACTAATTTAAATGTTATAGTTCCCAAGCGTCTTCAAATGACGTGTTAGGAGGAATCCATTTCACCCTTGTATGAAACCTAGCCAGTCTTCTCACTGGTAGGCTCTTTTAGATTCATTGGAATAACAGGGTACAAAACTCTAGGAATGTACTTGCGCTCTAGAATTAAAATAGAAGAAAGGTTCTCCTCATATTTTTTTCATTAGAATGGGGTACTCACCAACCTCTTTCTCAATCGTGATCGCATTACAATGAGTTGTGGGGTTTGCTTCTATTTTTCAAGGAAGACGACTTGTTTCACGCTTAATAAGTCCAACATTCTTGGCATCTTGAATCTCAACCTACTTCACATAAGTGGCCAATTATTTGAATTTTTTTCTTGAGATCATTGTGCATCCCATCCAACCTTGCATTTGCTCAAATTCTAGCCATCCATTATCTACTATGTAATAGCCCCGGGCTTACCTTCCTACAGAGCTATAATTATCATGTCTGCCAAAATTTGAACTTTAATTAAACCTAACTGCAAGTGCACATCATACATAATAGTTCTTATGGATTAAATTCACAAGGACTAGTAGTTCACTAAAAGTTTGATTCCACACTAAGCTAAGAAGAAAATCTGAAATTGGTTTAGGTATTTTTCAATTTTTAATATGGAAAAGAACTTAATTCTAATACGTTAATTACAAGGATATGACAATGAAAGACATGCATCAGACAATAAAGGAAAATCGTGTATAGTATTAACTAGAATGATGGATTCGAATTAGTTGTTTAAAGTTTGGTTCTTGGATGTAATCACATATATATACCCATTCAACTATTGAGGTTGTGGGAACTATAATAAAGGAAAATCGTGTATAGTATTCACTAGAATGATGGATTCGAATTAGTTGTTTAAAGTTTGGTTCTTGGATGTAATCACATATATATACCCATTCCACTATTGAGGTTGTGGGAACTATGCCTATGCACAGTAGACTCGTTGGTTGTTGTAACAGACAAGCATGCATTAGTTAGTTCAGGACTGATTGTTCATGAATCTACATGAATAAATAAAAAGTGCAAATAGTAGTGCATGTCAATAAGCTCACCAAATACAGGATCAAGCAATATGTTAAGTTTTTAAATTGCATACTAATGCCTGTTCAATTCATAAACTGGCCTAGCAATTGAATGGAATTAAATCTAAACAAATGTTATAATGTTATTGATAAAATATAATTGCTTATTAGATTTAGTTCAAAAAAGCTAATACACTCTTTCTTTTCTACTGTCTAACATGAAAAATAATCAATTAAAATCATGTTAACCTAAATTTAACAAAAACAACAAGCATTCACATCAATCAAAGGATGCAATAACATATATGACAAACTTTTCAATGGTGAAAACGTGATTTCCTTTTGGGCGACAAAGGGCAATACCCCTACGGCAATGTACCTTTAGACTCTTATTTTGGCCTAAAACTATCCAATTTACGAAAGTGAAGGCTAGAAACAAGTATAGTATTGTCCAACACAGGTCGCTTTAGGTTAAGTTGAGGTATTTCAAATTTCTAAATATTGAACTTTTGTGGAAGGACTTTGAATCTTAATCTTGGGCATGAAAATGCTTGAAAAAACTCAACTTGGTTTAAGTAAATATTTGGTTTAAGACCATACTTCATTCATCAGGCAAGAAAACCAGTCTTTATTAAATCGTGTGTAACTCTTTATCCACTACTCCAAATGAGATGAAACTTCTTCCAGGTAAAATCTAACTTAATTCTTCAACAGTTATCCACATTTCATAAAAGTCCATTGTGATAAAGACCTCAGTCGTGGATGATACTTCTTATGTTTATAAACTTTCCAAAATTTTGTTTGATATAACTAGATCCACATTGCTCCAAATTGCATAGTTTGACCTGAAATGACATACAATACTATAAAATAAAACAAAAAAAAATCTTCTTTTAACTACATAAAGATGCTTAAAATACTGAGAAAACCAATTAAAAACCATATGAATAATATGTAAAATCGGGGGCTCAATAAATCCCCATGCTAGCTTCTAGTTTTTCCTTAATCAAACAAAACAAAGAACATAAATTAATTTTCAAAACATAGAAACTTGCCAATAATTTAGAACTAATGTATTAACTTTACTTTCATAAACCGATAACATCCGAGCTGACATTTGGAAATAACATCAACATACTTTACCACAGGCTTAGCAACATTCCTGAACCAATCCCTACTCCAAAAGAGCACTTTGTCATCCTCATAGCTATTCCCAAAAATCTAGAGTTTGAGGTCTCTGCGGAATATCGATAAAAATATATGAAGACCCCTCACATTCTCTTAAGTTCTTAACAATTTCAGCCATCATACAAATTCCTTTCTCCATCACTTTTTCATTGGAGATCAATTTTTTCCTACTTTTCAAGTGTATCATTTTTTTTATTGAATCTCTTTTTTGAATTTTCTATAAGCACATTTAGACTTGAGTTATGTGATTCCAGTAGAATGTTAATCCCTCGCATTCACGTCATTGCCTTACAACCAATTCTTCACATATAAGCAATCATTTAACACGAAATGAGTTATTTGTGCTTATGAAATTGTTTATGCAGATCTTCATGTTTTAGTCACCTTTCCAGGCATCTTCAGTGGTGAAAGTTGGTTCGACTCTTAGTATTCAGTTTTGTATAAGCCATGGTTCTTGGCTCTTCGTCTTCGTCAAGCCAAACTTTGATGAACATCTTATCCAACCATTTTCTCCAGACTTTGCTTTATTTTGATGATGTTCCTCAAGAATGAAAGTTCTTTTTGGCGTAGATCGCTCTTGAAATGCTCTAGTTGAGTTTGTTGTCCTGTTGACCGCATTTATAAGCTCTTGTCTGCGTGGTGCAGCTCTGCCTTGATTGAATCATTGATAACTCAAGAGAACTTCTCATTGTGATCACAAAACACTTTCACTTTAATTGAAACTGATATTCCTTCTCAAACTTCCTCTATGTCCAATTTGTTGTAATTTCGTCTTCATAGGCTCACCCTTGTGTCTTAAGATCTTCAAGGATGATTCCACAACTAAGCTCCTCGTAAAAAAATGTATTAAGTATTGAAAAAAGATAGGGTATTTCCTTACTTGGCAGTAATATTTTGGATTGGTTTTATAATTAGCTCCGAATGAGAATCCTTGTGGCTACAAGTGCTTGCTTATGTTTGAATCTTCCAGGCTTAAAAACATCTAAAATTCACTTATATATTGATTTGGCTGCTTGTTGTTGAAGAAATCGAGGCTTGATTTGATACGGCCAAGAAAATGCATTTGTTGTACGAATCGATGGGATACAAAATGGTGTAATCGATGATCGGTAGATGAAGTTGTTGTGGGAGGTGGCTTGTACTGGTTGGGAAAGATAGGTGTGTTGGTCTGGTGCAATTTGAGGATCAAGGCCATTGGTGACAAGGGTGTGTAAAGTTGGGTGAGGCAGAAGGGGATTTATGACGGGCTAAGGTGCATTCTGGCACAGGCCAACACGTGGGACGCCGTCAGCCAGTATTGGAGTAGAGGTGAGGCACATCAATATTGGTGTAGAAGAGGCATTTTTCCTGCCACGAGCTTTTTTTGCCATGGACCGGTATGATAGAGAGCGTGTGTAATACCCACGATCAAAATTAGGTCAAAGCAACTATATTGGTTGTACAAAAATCAAACAAGAACATTCACAACCAACTAAGTACCTCTTACCAAATATCTCAATTAAAGATGCTCCAACTACACACCCAAACATTTAACCCGAGATTTTCGGAACACATTTGAGATCCCTATATCAATCACTGTATATGTATATCCTAACGGACTCAAGCCTAGGCTTCACAACCCAGGTGTAAATCCGCTAGTTGGTTCATCCTAGACAAGGACTAGTATCATATGAAACACATATATCCTTCACAAACATACTTTATATGTTTCTCATTTAAGTTCAAACCATATCAAACACATATAGGCTCAACCGATGTTTTAAACATAATACTTATTACACACATACATCTTTTGCAAAAAAGCAGCAAATCTACACCAACAGCTAATGTTTCATGACCCGCTTATTGTTCCACTACGGCTACATGCAAAAATAAGAATGTAATGAGCAACTATTTTGCTCAGTGAGTTTGATTACATATTGTCCCAATTCCCACATGCAGTGATTTAAACAAACAAAAGCAATCAAAAGTAGCATAATCAAACCACAAATATCCACTCGTTCGAGAGTGGTTAGATCCTAGTGAATTGTCGAGGCTTGCCCCTAGCTAATTGTTATTCCACCCACCATTAATCACAATTCATGATCCATCATCAATCCTACATTCCTTCTTGTGCCCATTGACTCTAGACACAAAGTCTAAAAAAGTTGATGTCCGGGATCACACTCTTGTCGCGTGGTTATGCAGCCTTCCTGCACTGGTCGAGGGTAGCTAGCCCTATTACCGTGCTCAACATAACCTACCAAAACTAGTTTTGGTACGCCCCGACAAATTATGGCCTCTAGGTGGGATACTAATTACTCTCACAACACTCTACACGAGTGCCATAATCTCACAGATCTCTCCTTATCGAAAGTTCATGGTCAACACAAGTCCCTCATCAAGCGAACTCTTCATAATCAAATCTAGATTCCTCACAAAGTGAACACAGGACAACCAAGTCATACTAACCAAACCGAGGTTCAAACAATGCAACATAATTATCATGCATATCTCATCACATCATATCACATCATATATGTTATACCCCCTGAGCCGAGGCCCCAACGATATATCCCAATATCTCTCACAACAGCATGCATAACACAACAATCAAATATCACATAAACAACATCTTGTCAATCATCACTACTGTTAACCGTTTAACTATGTCTGTACCATATACTTATCATTTTAATGATTCTAGATTTCCATAAATAACACACATGCTCTCTTATTTTGAAGGCGTTAACCGCACAAACACAAGTAATCCGACTACAGAGACTCACCAGAAATTTTGGATTAAGTGATCTATTTGGTTCCTGGTATGTTCGACTCCTACGGAAGATTCGACAGAGTTTCAGCGTTCCAGTGCAAAGCAATCAATAGTAGGGATGAAAGACTCAATTAAAAACATGAAAATGAAAAAGACATAGATATAAACGGTGATACCCAATGGAAGTCTTAATCCTCATCTTTCAAAGTGTTGCTCAAGGTCTCCTCACCATCGCTTGAAACATTCTGTTTATGTCTCTTTTTTGCCTTCTTCGATGTTTTCTTCGGTTTTGCATATTCTCTTCAAAAATCAAACACTCCAAGAACTAAATTAGTCTCTTGAAAATTTCAAATGAGACCATCGATATCTATATGAAATTGTAATTAGGAATAAAACATCAGAAGGATATAAGAGATAAAAAAAATACGTAAACAAGCAGCAGTTCCAACTTCTCGAAATCAATTAGCAATTTTAGAATTTCACATATTGTGCAAAAAATCATCTCCAAGAAAAATTTAAGATTCAATAATATAAAATAACTAGAAAATCTTAGCTATATCAAAATAAATAGCATTAGAACAAGCAAATTAAGCAAAATCATCCATTAATATTCATATTTAATTGAATTTCAAAAATTCCAAGATGTGAAATTTCGAATTCAAGTTGATTTTCAGTTGTTAGTTCAAGTTATAAATCCATATGCAAAAAAAAATTTCTCAAAATGTAAATCCTTAAGAATCTAGCTAGAGTAAGCTAAAATCAAAGAAGTTTATAAAGTACGAAAATTGGTAAGTATGAAAAATTGGAAAATTTGAGAACATACCTTGTTTTCAATGAAGATTTAGTGGAATAATGAGAATCACCTTAGAAAACACTTTGAATTTAGCAAAATTAGAATAAATCCCCAAACTTTGAATTTTATGCTCTTACGATATTAAGAACTCATTAAAAGAAAAAGATAATGTTTGAGAAGTTTTAGATCTAAAAAATACTAATAAGAAAACCAAAATTTCGTCATCCACTTCAAAATTCGATATTATCCAAATTGGTTTGAACATTCAGTTTATATTAAGTTTAAAAACCAATTCGGGCAAAACTTGTACCAGTTGGGGGCTTATTTTGGTCATGAGCCAGAGTGCGCGTGTCTGCCAACCGGTGCAAACAAGAAGGACGGAGGCGGGCAAGGCATTTTAGTTTACTCACCAACAACGTGGCCTTTTTGCCATGATTCAATGCTGGAGATTTTGCCACATGGTGAGAATACATAGATGAAGGATGAGGTGCTTTGGAGCTTCCCATCGAACGCCTGCTTATATTTGGCACGGACCAGTGCCATAATGTCCGCCACTTGGGGAGATGTCTTTGCGAGGCACATGGGTGAGACAGCTTCCCTTCCTCACCAACCGCGACGAGAATTTTGGCGAGAACCGGTCGAGGACATTTCAAGGCCAGTGGAAGATGTTTCTTGACCATTTTGCATTCTGGATGGTCCGTTTGAATTTTGGTTGATTGGGAAGTGTTTCGGAAAGTCTTGGATTCTACCAAAATTTTTGTAAACATTTGTTGATGGTCGATTAGGTCAAGAGACTTAGTATACAGACAACTAAATATGTTCGTATTTTTGAAGCTTTTTATGACCGTATTAAGTACATGTTCAGATTGGTTTTCGTTGTTGATCGGATCATATAGTTTACTTAGTGAGTTTCCCTTCTGCCTACTTGATTTTCATCTAAAATGACACTCTTGGCTTAGTCAAGTTCATTGGCTTTGCCAAGCTCTTTGGCAAGCTAGCAAAGATGTATTGTAAGCCAAAAATTAAACTTCAAAAAATCAAAAATCTAGCTAGATTATTTTGTTCATAATAGTCACTTTGTTCAGGCATCTTTGATGGTTTGAGTTGATTAGATTGGTGGATACTAGAAATCCATCATGTCTCTATTTATTATGAATTTTGATTCTCTGAGCAACTTTTGATTTTGATCGTTCCAAAGTTGATTTCAATCGAGCATATTATCTATTATATCGGTACATCTTATTACTCCCACGGTGTATACTAAGTACAGAATGGTGTGCACCTCTAAGAATTTCCTCTTGCAACTCCTTCCATATCGGCATCGCTATCCTTTCAATTAATAAAAGAGTTTCATCCTCTGCCAGGTGATAACCACTATGATTTCACTCACCTGATTCGTTAAGTTCCTCTATAATCTTTTTAAGGTTAACATCTTCTTTCTTCTCTCATATTCTCTGTAGAGGATTAACTTGATTCACCGCTCGCAATCCCAGTAGCTCGTTGCTCTCCCCCTCAATAGAGAAAAGACTAACTAGTTTAAACTACGCATTCAACGCTTCTAAGTCCTTCTCAATAGTTGTATCACTTTTCCTTTGACTTAATGCATCAGCTACCACATTTATCTTCCCCAAGTGATATTGGATTTGCAAATCGTAATCTGCAATGAATTCCACCATCTCCTTTGTCTAAAATTCATATTTTGCTGCGTGAATAGGTCCTTGAGACTCTTATGATTGGTAAAGGTTTGGACTGTCTCGCCATAAAGATAGGACCTCAATATTTTCAAGGCAAATACCACCGCTGCCATCTCAAATCATGGGAAGGATAATTCTCCTCATGCTTTCTTAATTGCCTCGAGGTATAAGCTATAACCTTATCATCTTGCATCAGTACGCAGCCAAGTCCTACTAGGGCAGCATCAATATATACTTTGTATGGCCTTCTCGGTGTTGGTAGTGCAAGTATAGGTGTCATTGTTAAAGCTTCCTTCAGCTGCATAAAAACCGTCTCCATTTTTTCATTCCATTCAAATGATACATCCTTCCTAGTCAAGCGAGTTAAGGGTTTGACCATGATGGAAAACTTCCATACGAACATCCGATAGTACCCTGTGAAGCCTAGGAAACTTCAAACTTCTGTAGCATGGATAGGTCGTGGCCAGTCTTTAACCACTTCACTCTTTTCAGGATCCACCGAAACACCCTTCTCTGATACTCGACGACAGAGAAATCCAATCTCTCTCTTCCAGAAGTTACACTTACTAAACTTACCAAACTACTTCTGGTTTTTCAGCCGCTCCAACACCTTATGAAGTTGTTTTGCATGTTCCTCCTCACTCTTGTAATAAATCAGTATATCATATGTGAAGATGATTACAAATTTTTCAAGTAGTCTTGGAATACATCGTTCATCAACCGCATGAAGGCAGCCAACGCACTAGTAAGTCCAAAGGGCATTACTAAGAATTCGTAGTGGTCATACCTTGTTCGAATGGATGTCTTCATGATATTTGACTTCAAAGTATGGATTTGTGGATGACCTGAGGCTAAATAAATCTTTGAGAACAAACTCGCTCTGTGTAGTTGATTAAACAACTCATCAATATGTGGAATGGATACTTGTCCTTGATGGTGATATTATTGATCCCTTGGTAATCGATGCATAACTACAAGCTACCATCCTTCTTCTTTACAGACAAGACTGGTGCTCCCTATGGTGATGAGTTGGGTCTAATGAACCCTTTTTCCATCAAATCTTCTGATTGTTTCTTCAATTCTGCTAACTCAGCTAGGGCAATTCTATAAGGTTCATTTGTTATCAGTGCTGCTCCCGACTTAAGACCAATAGTATATAGATCGCTTCGTGCTGGAGTCAATCCTTCCAAAGGTTGGAATACTTCCTGGTATTCCCCACAACTGGTATTTCACCCATATTTAACCCTTCTTCCGATTCACCTCCAAGAGCGATTAATGTTACCAGGTATACTTCGCTCTCTATCAAATTCTTCTCAACTCTCATAGCGGATACGAATGATACCCCCGAACTTGGGCATATCCCATAATATGTGGTTGGTGAGTGCCTTTTTCCCTTGAGGGTGATTCTACCTCGACCACAATCCAATTATGCATAGTATTTCGACAACCAGTCCATTCCCAGAATTACTTCATGTTGTCTTAAAGGAACAACTAACATGACTGTAGGATATACTATGGATCCCACATAAACTGGTACCCCAAGTACACAACTACCAGCATGAAGGATACGGTTTCCAAGGGTTCTAATAGATACACCTATCTTTACCCTCGTAAAGGTTGCCTCGACACCCAACACTACCTCGGGTCTCACAAATCTATGTGTGGCACCCGAGTCTAAGAGATCATGCACATACACACCTCCAACACACAACGTACTTAGACATTTATTTCACATCTTTCATTTTATACATCCACTTCACGCATGAAATCAATGAGTTAAAACCCTATTTACCTGTGATGGGGCTGTGGTGGGGCTGAGGTGGTTTTGGTCATCCTAGTTCTAAAGCATTTATTTATCTCCCCACTGTCTGATGCTTTGGTGCAGGCTCGATAGCAAGTCTTTGGGGTAGGGCTCGTAGAGCTAGAGTGTGCTTCTGAGGACATGAGTGTGTGTAATGTCATTTCTCGCCACAAGTGATATCTTCTTGCTACATGACCTAATCCTCAACAAATAAAACAAGATAATGGACAATTCACATGTCGTCCTCCATTTCCTCTGTCTCTGCCTCTTCCACGATTCATATGCCCTTCATTATTCGTCATTTGGGGACCTGGACCCTCACTTCTTTGAGATAGTCCCATTGCCTTTTTAGTGGCTTCCTCAATGGCCATGCCTTCTTTCAAATTCACTGCTCGTTTTGCTAGCTCATACAAACTTTGGAATGCTACTACTTGAAAGCGACTACAAAATTTATGTCGCATCCCTTTCAAAAACATGTGGATCAATGCTCATTCATTCCCTGCTCCATATGGGGAATACTTCCATGGGCAGGTAATTTTTGCCTCATACTTCCGAAACTCTTATCACTCTGAGTTCATTCCAAAAACTTGTTTTTCAATTTGTCTCTTGCCTTAGAAGGGAAGAATTTTTGTTCAATCTCCTTTCAAAAATCATCCCAACTAATCCATCTCCCCATGTTGTAGTCTTTCACATTATCCCACCAATCAGACGCATCCATTGTTAGATAGTACACTACCACTTCCCTTTTAATCTCGTCAGGACATCGGATTGCTCGAAAGTTTTTCTCTAAACTTCTCACCAAGATGCCGACTCAAAGGTACCCGTTCCTCCTAAGTACTTAGAAGTTCCAAGATTTTTAATCAACATTACCATCATTAGGTAATCTGGTGGGGATATTGGTCGTCTCTCGAGTGATTCTCATGTACCACTTGGTTGTTGATCCAGTCTAGCAAATAACCCTTGTACTAACGTTGTTAGAGGATCTGAAATCCTCACAATCCTTGGTATATCATGTGGTTCGGAGGTCCCTTTCTGATCCCTTGACTCAAACGCATCTTACCTCGAGTCTTAAGTTCCTACATCACTATATCTTGGTCTGAGGTTACTTGATATTGGTTTTCTCCTTCTCGGATCACGATACTTTTCCTCCTACTCATAATCCATTTGGGAATATGTCAGATTCCTTCTGACCGACTCATGTTCTCGCTCTTCTTCCCGATTACGCCCCAATGCTATCCCTGAATCCTTCGATGCTTCAAAATTTGGATACCCTGATGGGGTCACCATTAGTTCCTCACTCCTTGTTTTTCTTGGATAAATTAAGCATCACAAACCTAGGGTGAGTCCTAATCTCACTTAAGTAAAAGAAGAAGCATGATGGTTTCCTAATTTACCTTTTGCTACACATTTGACACGATAAAACATTAGAATACTGAGTTTCGTGTGAACATAAAGAACCATGCTCTGATGCCACCTTCGTTGTAACATCTCCTATTAAGATTAGGTCACATTCAACTCAATTGGCTGCGCAACAATCAAACAAGAACATGCACGATCAACAGAGTAACTCTTACCAAACATCTCTATTAAAGATGCTAAAACTACACACCCAAACATTTAACCTGAGGTTATCATAACACATCTGAGATCCCTAGATCAATCTCTGAGTATGTATATCCTAAAGGACACAAGCCTAGGCTTCACAATCTGTGTCTAAATTCGCTAGTTTGTTCATCCCGGATAAGTACTAGTATCATAAGAAATCCACATATCCTTCACAGACATACTTTATACATTTATTGTTTAGGTTCAAACAATATCAAACACAAATTGGCTCAGCTGATGTTTTAAACATAATACTTATTACACACATACATTATTTTACAAAAAAAGGCAGCAAGTCTACATCAATAGCTAATGCTTCTTCAAGACCCGCTTAGTGTTCCACTAGGGTTACCTGCAAAACAAAGAGTCTAATGAGCAACTATTAAATACTACCCCCAGTTGCACATGCACTGATCTCAAAAAAATTAAGGCAATCAAGAGTAGCATAATCCAATGACCAACATCAACTCGTCTAAGAGTGGTTGATCTTATTGGATCGTCGAGGCTTGCCCCTGGTCAATTGTTATTCCACCAACCATGAATCACAATTCATGATCCATCATCCATCCCACTTCCTTCTTGCGCCAATTGACTCTAGACACAAAGTCTAAAGAGCAGATGGCCTGGATCATGCACTTGCCGTATCTTCATGCACCATGTCCGAACCGGTCGAGAGTAGCTAGTCGTATCACCATTGTCAACATAACCTGCCGGTACTAATTTTGGTACGGCTCCGACAAGACCTCTAGTTGGATACTAACGACTCTCACAACACTCTTCCCGAGTTCCAGAATATCACGGATCTCTCATAACATGAAGTTCATGGTCAACACGAGTCCTTCACCAAGCGCTCTTCACAAACAAATTCGAATTTCTCACCTTGCGAACCCGGAACAACCAAGTCATACCGTCCAAATCGAGGTTCAAATCATAAACACAATTATCATGAATATATCATCACATCATATATCATCATATCATCATATCATATCACATCATATATGTTATAACTCCAATTCGAGACCCGAACCAGATAACCTAATATCTCTAACAACAACATGCATAACAAAACCATCAAATATCACATTAACATCATGTTATCAATCAGTTAACCATGAATCTATGTCTATATCATATACTTATGATTTTTATGATTCTATGGTTCCACAAATAACACACATGTTCTTTTGTTTGGCAAGTGCAAAGTGCACAAACACAAACAATCTAACTAATGAAAAGATTAGGTTTAAGCATATTACTTTGGGATTGGCTGGTTTTCCCTCTAGGGTGCGATGATTTTGAATTAAAGAAGTTAATTAAAGACTAGTGGCCTTTATATAGAGGTTGGGAACGTGAAGGGTTTATCGTGGCTAAGTGATCACGTTTACAAGGGGAAGAAGTGGGAAGAGTTGCCGCCACTCTCCACTAATAGGAGAGGAGAGAGTTGTGGTGACTCACGGAACTCATATCACACAATGGTGGCGACACTCAGCTGCTTGGGTGCTTGCTTTTGATATTGAGCATATCCTAACGTACCGATTCAGTTCCTGATCAGATTCGACCGTACAAAGACTTACCCGAGCAGTCAGAAAAATTATTTCTTTAACCAAAGCTTAATTTTATTCTTCCAAAATATTTATAAATTATTTTCAAAGTCATTAAACCTTAACAGCTTAGGAGTATATCACCATTGTCAACCGTCTAGGAGTCTTAAAGGCCAAACCGAGGATATTTCGGATCCACTAAATTTCCTGAGGAATCTTCCTAAACCATCAATCCTTTCAAATTCCAACTTAAATTTTGATACTTCTTACCACTTTGAAGAAGCTTAAAAGCACTCGGCTCCTCGGTCAATGTCATTCTACAACTTTCTTGGCAACACTTGAACCCTTTCAACTAGTGTTTTGATCTTTAAACATGATTATAATAGTGTGATCTTGTACGAATGAATCGGACGAGGAAGTGGCATGGATGAGGCGTCGTACAAGTTCCGATTTCTTTTCTTGGCAACACTAGTATGTAGCAACCTGTTGGCCAGTAAATTTGATTGTCTTTTGTTGCGTGTTGTGATCGTCTTGGGCTATCCACTAGGTCAGACGATGGTTTTCCCGAGAGCGGGTGTTTTCACCCAAGATGTTCGAAATATGTTTTTAATATGCAAAAGAACCTAATCTTAAATGCTAATTATAAAGATAGATCAATTAAAAATGCATCAGACAAGCAAGAAAAACCTGAGAGGGTATCTCAACTTAAAAGCTTTAAACTTCGGTCTAGAAAACAATCACAGATGTATACCCATTTCACTTTTGAGACTTCAGGCACTACGATTTATTGTTCAAGGATCTACAGGAATCAACTAAGCGAAATCAAGCAACATGTCAAGTTTTTAGAATGCATACTAACCTAAGTTCATAAAATTGCGTAGCAAGTGAATAGCATTAATTCTAAGCAAAGATGATAATGCTATTTGTAAAACCTACATGTTTATTAGATCCAATTCAATCACGCTAGGAAACTCTTTGTTTCATACAGTCTAACATGTAACCTATCATTTAACATCATGTAAACACAAAATTAACCAGAATATCAAGCATTCATATCAATCAAAAGAGAGCGGAAGAGATAAAACTGCATTTTTAATGGTGAAAACATGATTACTTTTGAGGCTACAAAAGGGCACGACCCTTAAGCACTTGTACCTGCCTCCATAGATTTTTATTCTATCCTAAAACTTTCCAACTCTTTGAATTAAAGGCTAAAAATAAGTATATATAGTGTTGTCCAACTTAGACAATTTATGTTAAGTTCGGGCCTTTTAGATTTCTAAATATTGGGCTTTAGTAGAAGGAACTTAATTCTTGATCTTGGACATCAAAAGGTTTGGAGAACATATACTTGGGTTGAGCGAATGCCTGGTTTGAGAACCGAGTGGTCATCCTTCTCTTTGGGCTTTCTTGCACATCTTTCATTCGCGAAACAACATGACAAGTCTTCAAGAAATTGTGTGTATGATGTGCTCAAAGTTTTACCCTGAGAAGTAGCACAATGCTACAAGTGCACAGCGGTTGTAGTAGTACTTAGGGATCGATTCCACAAGGACCAAGAACCAAGAACCACACTATGAGTTTGTAAGAATCGAATTAAGCTAAAGCAAAAATATGGAGGTTTATTTTATGGGATTGTATGGAACGAAATTATAACTAAATAAACTAAAAACGAAAGTAAACAATATCAAATTATCAATAAGAGAAAACATTGGACATTGGGGAAATCTCAAGTTATCATGGATCAAATAAAACGGATAAATATATCCGTATATTCAATAAGTTTGTTCTAGAACTTGAATAATGCAAGGATAATCAATCTACTTCCATAGTATCAATTATTGAAGTCTAAAAACCTAAATTATTCAACTTCCATTGATAATCAAGTGAATAAACAAGCATAAAGCTAAGATTCGATAGTTCACAAAAACTCGGTAAAATCACTCCTGTGAAGATCGATGTTTTTGCTCATCCAGAATGTTCAAGGTAATTCAACAACACTTTCAGTGAGTAAATCAATCCAAAATGACAGTAGCTAAATGGTAAATCAAGCAACAAGCATCAAATAACTATCTAGATGAAGGACCCTAAGGAAATCACAAAATCTAACAACCTAACAATCAATCCATGAATCCCCTTTAAAAGTCCCTAAACCCAACAAGTAAACTGCTCAAAACTCATCATAAGAGTATGTAAGCATGAGGAACAATAAGTAAAAAAACGTCATAGATTAACAGTCAAGGGTTTAGAAAACTTAGCAATATCGATTACAAAGCGATATCTTCCCTTAGAAGCTCTTAGAATCTAAATCTCTTTAAGAAAAAGGTATGGCACGAGTTCTCTGCCTCCTAAGATCTATATTCTCTCTATAAGTCATGGCTATTCTTTCTCAAAAGGCTAAAAACAAGTATTTATAGTATTAGGTCAAAAAGTCAGTTGAAGTTAAGTTGTAGCGTAAATAGGCTTGAGACCGGTTTAGAAGGCATTTTGGTAAAAGTTGGTACTAACATCACCATCAACCAGTCAGAGAGGCTTGTGCCACTAGTTGGTGCTCCATTCTTGTCAATACCCGGTCACAACTTATTTCTGAGCACATTTCGGTTCAAGGCAGACATTCTAGTCTCCCGAAAATGCTTATAACTTTTGATCCTGAGATCCAATTTCTTTAAAACCAACTCCATTAGAAAGATAACTGAACACTTTATTTTGTGTCTAAATGTCATCTAATTCCGTTGAGTGGAAAGAGTTTATCTGAGATGATCTTTCGGATGCATGAAAACTGTCCAAAAACTGACTTTATCTCCAAATGAGTCAAATTGCTCTAGAATGCATTGGTTGACCTGAAATTGCTTTTAACACTAGAAATACTAGAAAATTACAATTTTTGATAAAGAAAAGCATAAAAATCTCTAAAATTTATAAAAACCTAAGATAAAAACATGTAAAAATACGGTTTATCAACTCCCTCGGACTTAGCTTCTTGTTTGTCCTCAAGTAAAGAAAATCAAAGAACAGAAAAGAGGTCTGAAAACAGGGAAACTTACCCAAATTTCCTGAACATATTGGTGACTTTAATTGTCGTAATCCACTAATACCAGAGTCAACGTTAGGTAGAACCTTCAGTAATCACCACAAGTCTAGCAACGTCTCGAATTCAGCCACAATCAACAAGAGTGACCCAAGATCTCCATCACCAGTCGTAAATTACTATAACGTGCGGTATTTTCGAGGGAGTATCGATCAAAGACATCATAGACTTAACTCAATCAAGATCCTAACATTTTACAGCCCATTATCAGTTTCTTTCCTATTCCTTATTCACTATTTAAATACTTTTTAGAGGCTTATTTTCCCTTAGTTTTCTAGGGTATCATTTTATTTTTTCTATCAATTTATTTAATTACTATTTTTTTCTTTTTAAGCATGTTTAGACTTATGGGCTCATTCATTGCCTTACATCTAAAATCCATCAAATATAAGCATCTTTTTGAGTATTTTTATTAAAAGGAAAGAGGGGAACCGTAGACTAATGTTTTCGAATCTGACGATAAGTCTGATTCAATGTATATCAAGCCCCAAGAAAAGAAAATTGAGTTCATTAAGTGTTAAGTGGTTTAGGATTACCCGGATATCAAGTGATGTGGTGTCTTGGTTAGTTGATCTATCTAGGCGTTCCTGAATGGTAAAACTGCAGTCCAGCACTGACACTATGGACACTAGCCCTTAATCAATTGGTTAGTTAAAAGTCAAGCTCGTTTTCGACTATTTTGATCCAATAAATTTTTTTGTTTTCAAAAATTTTGAAAACGACTCAAAATCACGAAAAAGAATAAAAAACAAAGAAAAAGAAACATTATTAGCAATAAGAATCCCCTGGGCTTAACTTAACTGTCTCGGTGTAAAATCAAGTGAGGAAGGTGCTGAAATCTAATGTAAAAGATAAAGAATAGGACACACTTAGCTACTGGTCGAAGTATTGGAGAATGGTACAACCATATGTGATGTGTCAGTGAATCGAAACTTGTTTGTTTGGCCGTTTTGCAATCCGTGAAGAATGCTCCGACCAAAATTAAACTCCACAGAAAAATTCATATTTTAGTGATATAAATAAATTTTGAAGGCAGGAGTTCATACCAAATATGTTTTCGCCGAGTTTAGTCTCCGGTAAGCTCGGCTTGGCTCGTTTGACGGGAAATCGGACTGTTTTTGACTCGGGACTGTTCCAGGGCTGGTTTTTCTTGAGCATTTCCTTATCCATATGTTATTTAATTGTTAATCTTAAATTTGACAGAATTTTTTGCTTGGCGGAGCTCAATTTTGTTTCCCCTGAGTTTTCTTTGGTTTCTGGCCAATCGGGTGCTCTGAAATAAAATGTGAGCGCTTCCAAAACCGTTTGGGTAGTTATTCATATTTTCCCACTTTTTCCAGGCCTCTTCAGTGGTTAGATGTGGTTCAACTCCTAGATAAGAGTTTTGAATAAGCCTAATTCGTCGGTTTTGAGTCTCCATTGAATTATGTGATAATCTTTGTCAGCCAAGTGGTCACGTTTTTTCCAAATGTATTAGATGAAAATGATCAGGCAAGACTGCTGGTTTGGCTTAGATTGTTCTTTAGATGCTCCGGTTGTGTTCCTCATCCATTTGATAACATTTTTGAACCTTTGAATGTGCTTGAAGAGCGGCTCTGTCTTGATCAAATCTTTTGTAGCTTCAAAAAACGTCTCATTCTGGTCAGAATACGGCTTGGCTATGATCAAAAATGATACTTCTTCTCAAAATTTGTTTATTTTCCAATTTCTTGCAATATCATTTCCATAGCATCCCCTTTGAGTCATAGAGTCTTTAGGAGTGAATTTATATCTCAAAATACTCCTTATAACATGTATTAAGTGCTAGAAAATGTTTGGTTAGTTCCTTACTTGGAAATTATGGTTTAGCTTGGTTGCAAAAATTGCTCAGTTTGAGAATCCTTGAAGCTCCAAGTGTGTGCTTTGTGTTCTGACTATCTCATCCTTAAAAACATCTAGCTTTGATGCATATAACGTGATTTAGGTGCTGGTACTTGAAGATTTTGAGTTTGGTATTGATCCGGCCAAGAAAATGCTTTTCCGAACGTGTTCAAATGCTTTTATGCGGCTATATGCTTGTTCAGATGGGGCGTGTCTTTTGTACATGGTCCGTGGGTGAGAGCAGGTGGGATTGAGGCCTGGGAGGTGTGGTACTAGGTGCTGGAGTGCCAGGGACCAGTTTTGGAAAAGGGAGTGTTCGCGGTCGATGGTGGAAAGAAAATACACGGACGGGTTGAGCCGCATGAGGGCTAGGACCGGCCGCGTGCTCCCTGGTGGCGCAATCTGTTCTTGGGTGCTCTGTGGACCGGTGCTGGAGTGTCTCCTGGGACCGGGTGCTGGAGTCTCTGTGACTTGGTGGTGGCCATTTTTTTGCGAAACCCAGTATTTTGGCCAAACGTCCGGAACCTATTCGGATTGAGTTTTCTTCATTTTTCTTCCTTCCCAAAGCAAGTTCCTACGGAACTCAAAGTATTTGAACTCTTTTGGTATTTTCTTAGACATCCTAGGATTCCAGAATAAATTGCTCTTAGTGCTTCAGTATGATAAATTGATGGCGTTTCTCAAATATATCTTCTTTGTTCTTCATGATATCATCACTTTGTTCCAAGAACCTTTGATTTGAATATTTAGTTTGATTGACAATCCTTAACATTCTTCTCCAATCTCAAATGAATGTTTGGAATGGTACAACAGATGCCTTAAACGATTTGGATCCGCTTTCTTGCCATAATTGAAAAACTGAATTTGAGGCATTTTGGCTCTGACACCGGTCGAGTGCTATATGTGGCACACTCCTATATTTTTTCAATCGTCACCCAGTCAGAACTACTTTCAGGTTTGTTCTTGAGTCCGAAATTATTTTTGTTTTTCTTGATTTTCTAAAATCCTGCAAAAATAAAACCTTACTATTAGGCATCTAAATAAGTCCTAGAAAATTTAAAATAAAATTAAAAACCATGTGCGTTGCCTCCTACAAAGTGCTTGTTTTGAGTCTTTAGCTCGACTCTTTCACTTTAATTGGGAAGCGGATTGCTTAAGGGAATTGTTTCCCTTTTGGTGTAGTCAATGTTTGCAAGATATTATTTGAGGCGTTGTCCATTGATCGTCAAATCTTCTCAATCTCGATTCCATAATACAACCGCAATGTATGGTTTCACTTCTTTGATCTTGAATTGTCCATACCATCTTAATCTCAACTTTCCGGGAAAGAGCTTTAGGCGTGAATTGAAGAGTAGAACCTTTTCATCTGGTGAAAATACTCGAGGAACAATCTTCTTATCATGATATGCCTTAGCTTTTTCTTTGTAAATCCGAGAATTCTTAGAAGCATTGTGGCGAATTTCCTCAATTTCATTTAGTTGGATCAATCTTTACTCAGAAGCAGGTTTGATGTCGTAGTTGACCTTCTTCACTGCCCATTCAGCCCTATACTCGATCTCTACAGGAATATGACAGGACTTTCCATAGACAAGATGAAATGGAGTAGTCCCAATAGGTGTCTTGTATGCTGTCTGATACGCCCAAAGTGTATCATCAAGTATTACCGACCAATCTTTCCTCGTCTTTCCCACAGTCTTCTCTAAGATTCATTTGATTTCTTGGTTAGAGACCTCAACTTGTCCACTTGTTTGTGGGTGATAAAGTGTAGCAATCTTATGTTTAACTCCATTCTTCTGTAAGAGATTCTCAAACACTTTGTTGATGAAGTGAGATAATCCATCTCTTATTACAACACACGAAACACTGAATCTTGGAAAAATGATCGATTTGAACATTTTCATCACCACTCTTGCATCGTTTGTGGGGCTACCTATAGATTCCACCCACTTAGAAATGTAATCAACAACAACAAGAATGTATTTGTTACCAAAAGAAGAAGGAAATGGATCAATAAACTCGAATCTCTAAACATCGAAAACATCAACATTTAGGATGAAGTTTTGTGGCATCTCATTTCGCTTGCTGATGTTCCCTTGTCTTTGGCAAAAATCACAATTGGATATAGAGTCTTTGGCGTCCTTAAATATAGTAGGCCACCAAAAACTAGCTTGTAATACCTTGGAGACTGTTTTGAAAGTTGCAAAATGACCTCCATTATCCGAACCATGACAAGCGAAAAGAATACATGATACATCTTCTTCTAGGATGGATCTTCTAAACATTTCATTAGTAGCATCTAAAATCCTTTAAGAACTTCGTCTTCTTGTAATCGAAGAATTGAGGAGGTTCGATATCAGCTGCTAGATAGTTAACAATGTGTATGTACCATGTATTAGTGGATGGTACTGATTTTGAAGCTTCTTTGGAACATCCATCAAGATGAAATACATCTTTTACAGTGTCGACACACACTTTACGAGTAAGGATCGAATCCTTTGTAGAGATTGCAGGGTAGAACACTCTCTTCTTGATTATAGAGAAAGAGACTCGTCGATTAGGATAATCCATAACTGCTCCCACTGTTGAAAGGAAAGGACTCTCAAGAATCAATGGCATCGTAGAGTCTTTACTTGTCTCAAGAATTTGGAAATCAACAGGAACCAAGCAACCTCCTACTTGCATTGTTAAATCCTTTACGAATCCATTTGAGGTTCTCACATCATCTCCAAACTTGAGAAACATGGGAGAAGTCTTGATGTCACTAATCCCCAATTTATTTGAAATGGATTTAGGCATGACATTTACAGTAGCTCTGGAGTCACAAAGAAGTTATTGAAAATCCACACCATTGATTTCACATGAGAAGAGAACTTCATCCGGTCTTCTATTTTATGAAACCTCCTTTGATGGTGTGCTTTTTGTGTTGGCTAGTCATTCTCCAAGTTTGGTAATGGATCAGCAGCAACAAGTTGATTTAGATCCATGGCTTTGTGCATAAGCTCTACTGTGTCTTTTTCCTTGTATTGAATCTCAATCGTCTTCCAAGATTTCGGGTTTCTCTCAGGATTCGCGGGAAGAAAGTCACCTTGTGTCTTCACACCTTATGCACTTTGAGAAACTTGAACATCAAGAATTTTTACATTATTAGACACGTCCATTAGTTTCCCATATAGCCTGTTAATCTTCCCATTTAGATAATTATACATGTTGTCCATATTTCGAGCATTTTCCTTTAGGCCTTCTAGGACTTATTGAAACAAAAGCTCAACATTATTCTCTAAAGAAGATAAAGCCGCATCTTTGGCATTCAAAATAGACTCTAATCTCATCTCAAAGTCATTAAACTGTTGCTGCAGTTGAAGATCTTCATATTTGATGTTTTCCCGGTTTTGGTTTTGATGGGAATTCTCTAGACCGCTTATGTAGTGAACATCCCTTTGTTGTACATGAACGCCATTGCTTTAATGATACTGAATAGCACTTCCAAAATCCTCTCTCACGTCCTCATGGTGTTTTATACTCATATGTTTGCTCCTTAGAAGTTGAGCGACCATAGATTTCAACTCAGAGACCTCTGCAGAATCGGAGTTCGGTTTGATTGCTTCCACTGTTCTTTCTTGAACTAGATATAATTTTCTATTTCTTTCAGCTAGGTTGTTAATGAGAATCTTAGCTTGAGAAGTGGTGTTATTCATGAAGTTCCCTTGGCTTGCAATGTCGAGTTTCATCCTGAACTTTTTAGCAATTCCTCCATAGAAGAAGCTCAACAAATTTAGCTCCTCAAAACCATGTTAAGGGCAGTCTCTTTGGTACTCCTTGAAGCATTCTACTGCCTTGAAGAATGATTCGTTTATTTCTTGTTGAAAATATGGAATTCTCCTTCTGATATGCCCCAATCTTTTCTTCGGGCAGAAGTGTTTCAAGAAAACTCTTTTGCATTGAACTGATGTAGTGAATGATCTGGGAGCAAGAGTCTTTAACCATTTCTTGGCATTCTCAACTAGGGAGAATGAGAACAACTTGCACTTAAAATAATTATCAAAAACTCCATTGGATCTTCTTATGCTACAGATTTCTTCGATTCTTTTGATATGATCCATGTGGTCTTCTTCAACTAAGCCAGGAAACTGATATTCATCAGCCTATGATATGAATTCATGGCTGATAATAAACACTCATAGAGGTTGTGCGGGGCATATTTGATTCCTGTTGATGTAGCAAGCACTCGGTGAATCAAATTCTCCTATTGTTCGATGTTGAAGCTCCATTTTGATCTTGAAAAATCAAGTGTGAAGAAATTATGTAGTATTTAGTTTTCTGAATCTATCACAAGAAGTTAATAGAACCAACAAGGAGTAAAAAAATAGAAAATAAAATTAAAAACAAAGAAATGAAAAACAAAAAACAAAAAAGCCTTAGACTAAATCCTAATCAGAAACTCGTAGGTAATTGAATTGGTCCCCGCGGAACCAAAAGCTTGATGTGCTCAAAATTTTACCCTAACAAGTATCATAATGCTGCAAGTGCACAACGGTTGTAGTAGTACTTAGGGATCGAATCCACAAGGACCAAGAACCACACTATGAGTTTTAAGAATCGAATAAAGCTAAAGTGAAAATATGGAGGATTGTTTTATTGGATTGTAAGGCACGGAATTAAAACTAAATACAATAAATAAACAGGAAGTAAAAAATATCAAATTATCAATAAGAGAAAGCATTGGGCATTAGGGCTATCTCACGTCATCATGGATCAAATAAAACGGATAAATAGATCAATAAATTCAACTGGTTTGTCCTTAAACTTGAATCTGGACCTGGTGTAGAAATGGCTAAGGAAAGCTCATTTGACCTCGTCGCAGAAACCTAGAAACTCTAGTGGTAGAGACTTGAATAACCTTAGAGCCATGTCGGCTAGAAAGAAGATAAAAATTCAGGACTAAAGATGATTTGGTGGAACCCCATTAGAGCTTGTAGTGTTAGCTATCTCCTCAATCATCTCCAAATGCTTTATGGGATGCTCCTGAGCCAAACCATGAAATTAATTCTGCCTCACCAACTGTATGATCTATGGCTTGATCTTATAATTTTGTCTCTCAATAATCGAATTCATCATCGCGTTCCGATTGATGAAGAAGGTCTTTGGTAAATCGAAATCTCCAATGGTGGGTTTGCTCGGTTGACTCTGTTATAGCTGGTGTGATGGATGTGGCAGATTTTGGTTACACAGCAGCCTTGTGGGGTTAGTGCAAGGAAGGCATGATCTTGAATGCCTTGATCATCACACCGCCCAACATACCCTAAAGAAGAACATTCTGATTCTGCTCATCCATTACACCTTGTTTCTATTATGCTATTTTTGTGTTCTCGTTATACATCTTCTCAAGCACTTGAAATACCAAAGAGAAGGGAAGCAGACTGTATAAGTACTAAAATATGAAAATCTAGACTAAATCTAAGATGAAGAATAAATGGCATTTGTGGTCTCTGGCAACGCCACAAAACACTTGATATTCAGAATTTAAACCTAAAAAATACACTTCAAGTGCACATCAAATTAGAGTAGTATACGTAGAATCAAATCCACATCAACCACACACACATTTTTGTTTTGAATTTTTTATCAAGCTAGATTACATAAGAAACGTGATTATTTTTTTGAATTCAAGTAAAATATAATGTCGTAAATTAAATTTATGTAAAAGAATATATTAAAAACGCTAGGTTCAAGTAATTTGTAAGACAACATCGTTAATGAACAAGAAATCACACAAGGAATTTATAAAGAACCATTCCTTATATGATCCTCAGGAGCAGAAAATACAATGATAAATTATTCAAACCCGAAGATTATCCACAACATCATTAAACTGATCGTATCTTTTAAATTAGGAGAATTTAAGATATGAAACGACCTTTTATAGAAACTTAACTCATGAAATCTTCACTAAGAAGTAGAATCATCTCCAAAACTTTTCGGATCACAAAGTTATGAATTTCCCAAATCAGGTGAACGAGAAGTCACTCAGTTTAGACATATGTGCATTCAAAAAAAAATTCCAACCATACCAAAAGGAAGCAAGCTATGAACCTAATTTTAATATAATTGATTCATAATAGCATCTCTATGATTTGGTTAGAGGTCAATAGCTTTTAAGGATTGAAAGTTAAGAATTTTCTAAACCGAAGGTTCTACAGTCCATCCATCCGCGAGTATCGGTATTTAGAAGTGGATTCCAGCCCAACCAAGAGACAGCCTAAACCAAAACCAATCAGAGACTTTAATATGGATCTCATATCTATCCAAAAAGCCCCAAATGAGGAGTATTGGTCATGGAAATATCAAATTATGATCAATTCTGTAAACTGGATCAAACTAGTTATGCACTTGCCTCATTTGGAGTCTCACTAGTTCATTCATTTCCAAACCAACCAGTAGCGACCTGGAGATGCACCAAACCCATCAAAGGAGAAAGATGCCACAAAAAGTCTTGAATTTTTGTGTCCGATAAACGTATTTATTATATTTGTTTTTCCTTTTTATTTACTAAATTTCCTTTTGGATTTGATTTCTTTTTTCCTTATTTGTTTGAGATTACCTTTTTCTTTATATTATTATTTTATTCTTTTTCTATATGCTGTGTCCTTTCAAAGAGTGA
Source organism: Anastatica hierochuntica (assembly GCA_900406275.1). Classification (NCBI taxonomy): domain Eukaryota; kingdom Viridiplantae; phylum Streptophyta; class Magnoliopsida; order Brassicales; family Brassicaceae; genus Anastatica; species Anastatica hierochuntica. Next base: position 31,278 of record OVAN01000305.1, on the reverse strand, counting down.
TCTCTTGGTATAGATCATTCGAACTTTTATTAAAATACTTTTAGCTTTCGGTATTTCAAAGAGTGATCTCTTGAGTTCTTTGTGAACTTTTTTGGTTAAAGGTTTGTTATCTTAGCCTAATTTAGTAGTATAAGGTGTTAATCTATAAAATTTTGTGTCACCATTTTATTGATTCTAGAATTGTACAATGTTCTCAAAGATTTCCAACAATTTTGGATCTAACAATCCATTATCGAGTGATTCACGAGGCATAACGTGAAATCCCCACCACCTAAATCGTTTTCAGGATTATCAATTATCACAAGTTCCAAAGAAAAGTATCTAGGGATCATATATTAAGTGATACCATAATTGATTTGGACTAGGTCGTCTATTTTCATCCATATTATTATCTTTACATCTGCTAAAAGAAATTATGAAGATCGACATACTCGCTCTCCAAACCTCCAAGAGAGAGATGTAGCAGGTTATGATGGAGGAGTTTGGAGCAATTTGTAAGCAGCAAGACAAGTTGGAGACAAGACGGAGACGTTCTAAGCCTAGGTAAGAAGAACGTGAACAGTGGGAGACAAGCATGAGGCGTTCTCGGATTAGACATAAAAAGCGTGAACCATGGTGAATAGCACAGGTAGAGCGATGGTCTGATTTTAAGGAGAAATTGACACGTACCTTTTAGGTGAGCAACCAAGGACGCAAAGAAGGAAAGAGAAATATTCATTTCAGAAGGTTCAAGAAAAAGAAGCTAAGAAGGATGTTGAACAACGTGAATTTGAAGAGGAGATTGAGAATGAAATCCATTATCGAAGGATACACGAGGCAGAATTTGAAATCCCACCACTTAAATCTTTTTCAGGATTATCGATCATCACCAATTCCAAAGAAAATGATCTAGGGATCATATGAATTTTCAAACTCAAAACACTAATTAGATAAATCTCTTCCTCGATTATTTAATCCCTATGCAAAGAATAATGAAAACCGGCTCCCATTCAATTCAATTTGGATTAATTATACATTTAGATTCAGGTTTGGTTTGTTCACAAAATAACTTAACATTAGTTCTCATTGGCTACAAATATATTTCTCATCTAAGAGTTTTTCAAATTTCTTATGCAATTCTCGTTGTATCTATCAACCTACAATCATGAATTAGGTAGCCAATATAATCCAAATATTAAGAACATTTTAGATAAAGAATTCTAATGGTAATCTTCTCGACCTAACAATCTAATTCATTAGTTCATCAGATCGATTGAAACCCTAAAGCCTAATTATGAATCAACTTAGACATAACAAAAGAACATAAAATAAATGAAAAAGAAGACATAATTAAATTAAGATATTAGATAGGGTGCAAAATTCTTCTACAAAAATATGTTGAAGCAGAGATTCGTCACCCAAAATCATACAGAGTAAAAACTCCAAAATAAAGAAGGTGTTACTTTCAAAAATTTCCTAGGGTTATATTTAGATCTTTAGGCTTCCTTAGGGAAAAATAAAATTTGACAGGAAAAAAAAAGAAATTTCAGATTTTTTTTCCTCGGACCAACGATCAATCGGTCGCCTGGACGGATCGATCGACCACTTTTCCCCGCTAATTTTTTTCTTTGTTTTCTTCCTCGTATTGATTGTTCCTTTTGAAACATTTTCTGGTATTGATCAATCCTATCCTGAGTTTGTTGATTCGTCCTCGTATAATCACAAACATCCTCAAAACCTAGTAAAAAACTTCGCATTTTTTTCGAAAACATCGGAACACCTAAGATGCCAAAAAAACATAATGAAAAAACTTCGAAAAACCTAAAAATGACTAAAATACCTTTACAAATTAGTAAAACCTAAGATATAACAAAGCAACACAATCACATCTATTAAATATGTGGTAGAGGAGGACAAGAAAATGATGAAGGAATGTAGAGCTTTCACAAAAAGTGACTCATGCATTATTACATCACTTGGTGATGGTCCGTGCATATAGAAAAATTTTAAAATTAAGCTTTTAAAAATAAAATGTGGTATATTTTGGTTTGTATGTTTTTAAAAATGTAAAGCTATTATATTTAAGTCTAAATATTAAGTAAGACTATAAAATGTAACGACGAATATCAGTGTATGTTCTGACAAACCTCTTTGTAGACAACGTTTTTAGTTATTGTTTGTGGCTTACATTCTTCATCGGTTATAAGAACCTTCAACCTCGAATGCGATATAAACCTCGAGAGTTCAACATAGAGCTGTCCATGCGTGAAGACCGGTTTGGGCAAGTATAAACCCACCTTTTTCAACGATTGACTTTGGCTTTTATTTATGGTCATGGCATATGCAATAGCAATTGGAAATTGTCTACGTCTCATCCTAAAAGTAAATTTCCCATCATGAGGAGATACAAACATCCTGGACAGCTTCACTTTCACCATTCACATGCACTTTACCATCCCCAACGTCAAGTATCCATTGCGAGAATTGACGTAGTTCATTGATTAATTCATCAGTAAGACCAGCCAGCAACCGCATAATTTTTGTCAACTTCAAAACTTTGCAGGTAAGCGATATATACGATGAATTAAGAGCGTCAAGGACGATTTCCGATCGACCACCACCTTCTATGACGAGAAGAATTTGTCTGAAATCTTCCCCGAAAACAATAACTTTCATGGCAAAAGGTTTACTTGCATTTGTTCTAATAATATCACACATGCTTCAGTCTAAAGTTTCAAAATAATGCTTGCTTATCATCGGAGCATCATCCCAAATTATGTGTTTGCATCTACGCAAAACCTCCGCTTGGTTTGACTTTGAGTCGAAAGAATACATCGAAGATTCACTAGGATTAATAGGCAAACAAAACCTTGAGTGAGCGGTATGCCCTCCAGGCAACAAATGAGAAGCAATGCCGCTTGACACCAAATTAAGAACAATCAACCATTTAGATCTAAGAGCAGCCGAGAAGATCGTCCATAAATATGTTTTTCTTGTACCACCAAAACCATAAACGAGAAAAGCACCTCCTTTATTAGCAAGAGATGCATCATAGATTTCCTGGAAAACTGATTTTTGTTCATCCGTCAACTTCGGAAGCATTTGCTCGTATATATCCTTTTGTTTATCATGGTCATATCCTAATTCATCCATTAGTAAAAGGTTAACACTTTGCTCATTTTGAACACCGATCTGTACAAGCATGCCTGTAATTTCCTTCAAAGAAGTTTCTTTTATACGAAGGAGACTCTCTATCTAAACTAAACAAAAAAATTTTCGTTGCTAATCAGACAAACCCAAACCTACACAAAATAGAAAGAGTCAAAATTTGAGATCAGAAATATAAATTTCTGAATAATCAGAAAGCATTGGCACAACATAGACAACACTCACCAGACATACGTCGTATATGTCTTTGTTGGTAGAGAATATCTTTTTCTAAAAAAGTCTATGTTGCATTTCAAACTTCCACATGTGAAGTCAAGATTTAGGAAATTAACATGATCACAAAAAGCTTTCTAGTATAAAAACCAGAGACCCAGAAACTCGCTTCCTTGATAGCATGGATATACTCTTTATCGTCGTCCAGCAAGCCCAGCGCAACATACGCATCTTTAAAAGTCGGATATGTTACATCCAACACAGTCCAAATATCCTCAAAACTCGTAGGTCCTTTAACTTTATTTAGCTGTACTCTCAAATAGTAAACTTCTCCCTTTGCTTGTGGCACATATGTCTTACGACCAATCGCAAAACCTCGCTGTCTTAGTTTCCAAACGCGCTTCTTAAAGTGCCACACAAATTGTGATGGAAAATCTAAATAAGTAAGATCTTTTGCATGCGCAACCTGCTTGTTGCATTCCATCCACCCCAAAAATTTATTCTCGTTCACGGAAGAACGTGTCATGACCTCGTCGATGGGATCATCTTCGTCATATATCCTTATAATGAAGATATGTCTTGGCCAAGATAATGAGCATGTCGTCATGGACGTTCTCAACATACTGAGTAAGTAATCATCTGAATGAGATTTTTGTAAATCAAAGTCTCTTGAACATTCTTTATTTATTAGTCATTCTATCCGATCATCTCCTAAGTTTTATCCTGGTACTTATATGTTGATTTTTTACTTATTTTCTTTGTCTTGGGCTCCATAATGACTTTTCTAAACCGCGATCTTATCTTGTAGCTACTGGGTTTAATGAGTTGATTTTTTTATGGGAAAGTAATCCACACAAATTGTCGAGAGTGCGTTTATAAATTTCCACTTCCGAAATTGATTACAAAGCAAAGCATATGTTATGCAATTTGTCAAAACCCGCAAAATTATAGAAACCACAAAAACCGCAAAATCGTAAAAACCATAAAAAACGCTGAACCACAAAAACATAAAACCCGCCAGAACCGTAAAATTCGCGGAAACCAAAAAACCGCCAAAATCTTAAAACCCCCCAAAAACCGCCAAACCCGTAAAGGCCACAAAATCATAAAAACCAAAAAACCGTAAAACTCGCAAAAACCGTAAAACCCGCGGAAACTGCTAAAACCGTAAAACCCGATAATAATAAAATTTGCAAGAGCCATAAAACCTTGCGGAAACCGCAAAAACAGTCAAACGAGTAAAAGCTTAAAAACCGCAAAATAAAAAAGTTAAAATCGTAAAAACCGCAATAACCGTAAAATCTTCAAAAAGCGTAAAAATCGTAAAACCCACAAAAATCTTAAAAACCATAAAAATAGCAAAAATCGTAAAAATCATAAAAACCACGAAAATTGTTAAAACTATAAAACCACAAAAATCGTAAAACTCAGCAAAATTAGCAAAAATTGTGAAACCCGCAAAAACTGCAAAATCGTAAAAATCGTTTAAACCATAAAACCGCAAAAACCTTAATACTCCACAGAAACTGTAAAAACTATAAAACCCACAAAAAACCATAAAACCGCAAAACTATAAAACAACAAAAACTGTAAAAACTGAAAAAATCGTAAAATACGCGGAAACGGTAAAAATAAGTAAAAAACCGCATAAATTGTAAAATCCCGTGGAAACAACAAAAAACTATAAAATCCACAAAAATCATAAAAATCGCAAAAATCGTAAATACGTCAAAACAGCAGAAACCGCAAAAACCGTAAAAATAGCAAAACCTCGGAAACCATACAAATTTCGAAGAAAATTTTATTTTATTTCACTTCAATGAAATTAACAAAATATTTATCATCTTTATTTCAAAAGAATAATATGCGGATATCGGCCCAAATGTTTTTTTTATTTGCTAAAAAATCTAAAATCGATTTTTGTTAAGATTTTGATAAGAACATTTTGTAATTATATAACTTTAAAGAAATATAACCAAAAAAAATTCAAGGCCTATCAAATAAGGGTTTTCGAAAGTAGTTTCTTTCAGGAGAGTTGTACGCTTTTGAAATAAATTTATGAAGTTGTTAAGAGTTTAAAAATTTGTATTGCAGAAATAAATATAATTTAAAAAGTGTGAAGAAAAATATTGAATATTAAAAGTATGAAGAATCTCGTATGTATTTACGAAGTAAATACTTAATAAATCCAACATATAATTTAATTATCTCCTAAAGATCAATTTTCGTTACCTCTAACCAAGTTATCTAATGACAAAAACTTTGGGGTTTACATTTTTCATAAAACTAATATATCGAAAAAATATTGTTTAGAAGATGTTGTTTAAAAGATTTGTCTGTTCAAGAAAGAAAAGAAAATCCTTAAAAATCAAGTGTTAATGCAAAATTGACCATTGACTCAAACGTTCCTTCCATAACATGAAGCCTCTCAGCTCCTCGAGATCAATTGTTGTTAACGGTTCTTATCTTTACCAAATTATTCCTCTTAGCCTAGAGGCAGAAAACTTGGTCACTTTCATCTTCACGTTTCTAATCACGTTTATGCTCTCCACTCCAACCAAAGTCATACTCTTTCTGAAACACAAGACACAAGACAGAAAACAAAAAAAAAACAAATTATGCAATATTATTCCTCCTTCAGTTGTATGGGTCGAGGAAAACGCTATATATATGTATATATATATATATATATATATATATATGTACCTTGCCATGGATCTTTGTTCTTTGCACGCCTCGAGTATCTGAAGCAACGAAACAATAAGAAAAAGAAGAACTTAGTATTAGCATATACTATTGTTCATAGATAATTTGTATATTCTCAATACCGGAAACACAGTGCTCTTCGTATTGAAAAAGATGAACTTAGTATTAGCATATACTATTGTTCATTGATTTTGGTTTTGACATGAAGTATATGAACTCGATAGCACAACTTTTTTTTATCTTTTTGAAAATTAAAACCTAGGCAAAAATGAAAAATTATTATTAGAGCACAAAATACAAAAGCGAGACATGAAAACAGGAAAAGCATGGGTCACATAAAAAAAATTTCTAAGAAAAAGTAAGAATTAGAGCTTAGCCTACTCTATCAAGCTCTCAACACGTTTTTCTCCTTGGTTCTTTTAACTCCAAAACCTCAGGCTTCTTTCAATGAAATTTGTCAACAAAATAATATATCTAAAAATCAAAGTGATGTTTTGGCAACACGATTTTCATTTTATACTACTGAATAAGAGACCCATTGATGAGTTAAATTATTTGTATAAGATCAAACCGCTACAGAGATATTTTATACTTTGAGCTGAAGTTATCAATATACCTTCTACATCGTTGCTCCAATGGACCTATAATTCCTCTTGAAGTCACATATACAATCCTCCTCTTCTTCTTCCTTCATCCCAAAAAATCGAAAGAAGCCTTTTCAAAACAATTACAATCATAAAACGCACATAAAGTCAATATTATAGTGGACAATGATCATCTAACACTAATAGTGTTTTTATTGAATCTACCTAAACCCTAGTTCATGTAATATAAATATTTAAATCAAGCCTCGTTTTGTATAATCCAAAACAGAGCTTCAAAAAAATATATATATTGTGGAATTTTGTTAAACACGTTAAAAAGAACATGAGAAGGGTAATACGAACCTTTTGGTGCGATGAACTACAATGGAGGCAATAGGGTAAAAGCTATGTAAAGGAATAAAATTATAAGGTTTGAGATTTGACAATGGATGATTGGGGCTGACTTATAAAAACGACAACTAACAAGATTAAGTCATGCGTACAAACGAAAAATTTTTAAAGTAAAAAAGTTGGACGAATGAAAAATTGCCATATAACGCCACACAAGCAAAAAATATTTCCAAAAAACGCAAATCGCTAATACGCTGACACATAAGCGTTTTAGAGCTCTAGGGTTCTGTGACCACGCCACATCAGAAACTGACTTCTTATATAATACTCATATAGATATGGCTCAATCAGCTACTTTGAACAAAATATCGAAGCAATTGACACTCTAAAACTCTAGAACGTACCATAAATTGATAATCATGGCAATTGCGATGTGTATACTCTCAAGTACTTCAAATGTCTTGCTATCAGTTGCACATTCGAAGGCCTAAGCGGTAGAAACGTTCCTCAATTTTGACTTAACTTTGTAGTTGATATATTTGATGACATAAATAAACCTTAAATTTATCTCATATTACGATTCAACTATGATATATATGTTATTCCTTCTATTATTTGTGAGATAAATCACTAGCATGAAATTCAAGCCAATATCTCCATCAAGTTTCTATCAAGTTTCAATCAAGTTTTTGACTTGAGGACGAAAAAATTATACACGAAAAACACGTAGCAAAAGCTTACAAATATATGGTTCTGCTACTTTGAAAAAAGGCTAACTAGTAAAAAAATTTGCTATAGCCACGTTTAAGCCACGAAAAAACGTGGCGTGATTTTTTCTTCGTGGCAAAATCATCTATATAGCCACGATTTTGCCACGAAAAAAAAGGCTACGATCATATAGCCACGATTTTGCCACGAAAAAAAGTCGTGGCTATATGATCGTGGCTATATGATCGTAGCTTTTTTTTCGTGGCTAATCGTGGCTATATGGATGATTTTGCCACGATTATGCCACGACTTTGCCACGATTTTCATGGCTAATTGTGGCTAAAACGTGGCTATAGCAATTTTTTCTACTAGTACCAGACATTGCTAAGTTTTCTTTCATATATGTATAACAATAGATACTAGTAAAAAAATTACTATAACCACGACAAATTTGGTGACAAAATTGTGGCTATAAGATTATAGTTTTTTTCGTGGCTAATCGGAGCTATATGAATGATTTTACCATGATTTACCTACAAAAAATATTATGATATAACCATGTTTTTTCGTGACTAAATCGTGGTATAGCCGTTTTTTCTTTTATGCTTACCATCTATCTTTTACATTTCATTTTACACTTTACAGATATAATATTGTTGTCGCTTCCAGAAAAACGATGCTTAATATACTTCAAAACAATTAAATTTACACTTACAAAACCTTAAAACCGATGCTTAATATATTCAAATTTCTTTACATTAATCATTACTTTTTTCCTTCCATTTGTAATACTTTTACTCAGTTCAAAAATAGTTGTTGAGTATTTATTATACTTTAGTACTGTACTTTTGACCTCGGTGCTCATGTTCTTCTTCTTAATAGAATTACATCTTCTTGTAGACATATTCAGGTTATATTGAAACATACTAAAACCTAAAATGTGTAAATGCCTCTATTAGATAAAAATATCTTGTAGGTGTTTGTATTTGAGATAGTATGATGCTTCGTTTTTGACTATCTTTTTGCTCGAAATATCGATTTTTGGCATAATTCCAACAACTCCCTCACATGTATAATGTTAAGTTCACTATGGGAATAGTAAAGAATAAGATTGTGTGATGTTATAAAAATTGTCAAGTTATATGTTAGAAGGAGTCGTCAATGTTATATCAAGTTTACCATGAGGTTTCTTGCACAAGTACGCATATTTTGTAGCGTCTGAAAAAAATTACTCGATGGTTTTTACACCTATTCAAACGGTCATGATCCATTTCTACAGGCGGTTGTGATGGTGATTTTTATCCCACGTTGAATTTTCTATATATGTGATACTATAGATAGTGGCAATGGTTTATTTGTTGATCGAATGAGACTACTTCCACCCATAGATATTTGATAGATATCATGGAAAAAATTCTCCGCGAAACATTTATCACTCATCTTCTACTTCTATGCAACACTTTACCACATCTCATCTTTTACAGCTACGCAACAAAATCGCCATAACTATTTCAAAATGATATCATAATTAGAAAATTATTTAAAACATTAGATATGCCTGAATTCGATTTTAGCGCATAAAAATTATGGTTTTAACTTAGTAACCGCGCGAGTTTTTTTCAATTTTATATATTATAGATCACGTTTAGATTTTTCGAGTATAAAATTTAGAATTTAAGGTTATTTCGAGTTTCAGATTCTGTTTCAGGTTTTTTTTTTCTGTTATATCGAATTTCAGGTTTGAGCTTAGATTTGAGATTTTTCGTATTTTGAAGTGTCGTCGGATACTCCTATGGGTTCTGTTGAGGGTAATTTTATTCCCTTAGAGTCCAGCCATAGCTAGACCAAAGAGATATAAACAAACTCCCTAGTTGAACGAGTGAAACAAGGTCATAGCCAAGAACACCACCGCCAAGCCGAGGTTATAGTCGAGGTAGGGCTGATATCCCCCTAAACCGATCTAAATATTAAGAGATGAGGACAAATACCTTAATGAATTAAAGAAAATATTCCTTATTTCATAGATACACTCAAATATATAAGTTATTTATAAAGAAATATGGAAATACTCTGATTTGACAACTATAAATACAAAGGGAAGAACTCTAGTTCAAAGATTCGAAACTTTACAGAAAAACATACAATGTAATCGATCTCTCTTATTCATAAATAAAGAAGAATCGTTTTACATCTATTTGACTCTTTGCTCTATCTCTCTAAAAACCCTTAGAAATCTTTCTTGTTTTTCTCCATCGAAGAATCACCAAAAAATCCCCAAACAACTTGGCGCTAGAAGGAGGGGGAGATTTAAACAAGAACAAAAGAGCAAAGGTGGCGAATCCAACAACTCCTCCAATCCAGAGAGTAGCAAAAACCTCGAATCCACATCCGAGGAGGTAGCTACAACTCAACCCGAGGAGGAAACACCTGACACAACCAACGATGCGGCGATCGCGGCAAAGCTTCAAGAGTACGACTTGATCGCGGCAAAGCTAAGTCAGAACGAGACTCGAATGAAGGAGTTGGAAGACGAGAACGCAATTCTCAAAGCCTCGATGGCGGAGACAAACGCTCATACATCCGACGGTGATGGCGAGGAATACGAAAGGCACACTGGGTTCAAAAGAAAAGTCCCGTTGATGCAACCACTAGGCAAAACACCAACCAAGGTCACCACGGAGACTCAGACGCATCAGACTCCAAGCCCAGGGCTGACATGAACCCTTGGCTCTCACCACCACAGCGGCCGTAGCAAACCCTATGAGAAAAAAACTAACGAGACCCTTGGTGTAGAAGTCATGTTAACGGGAAGGCTAGAAGCCATGGAGAATATGATAAAGCGTTTGTGGGGAGTAGCTCCACCGATTATCAAAAGTACTCCCAACTCCTACGCAGATATGCCCTTCGTCGACCTATCGCCCTTAGCGAAGTCCCTAGAAGATTCTCTTGGCCGGTCATGACGCTATACGATGAGTCTACTGATCCAGATACGCACATCTCGTTGTATTGCCAACATAGGCTCACCGCCCCCATCAGCTATGAGCACTTGGAAGTCTGTATGTGCAAAGGATTTGGAGCAACCCTCATAGGCCCAACGCGAATGTGGTACTCCAACCTAGCCAACAACGCCATTAACACTTTCGCCATGCTAACAGACTGCTTTATCGAGCAGTTCGCTAGAAGACGAGTTTTAAGACGCGCCTCTGACGATCTCTACCGAATCAAGAAACGCCCAGACGAGAGCCTGAGGGAGTATCTCCACCGATTTAATAGGGAAAAAGTGTCGGTTCCTCAATCTTCAAACAAGGACTGCTGAACGATGGTTACCTGTACAAAGACCTCACAAAAATCCCTGCCATGCTATGTTAGCACGAGTGCTTCTCTTGGGCTCTAATTAAATGGGAGGAGGATCCAGCCTATCAAACCCAGCTGGCGCACAGAAACCATCCCAAAACGCATGGTCACTCCAAGATCACCAGAGATGATAAATCCAACGCTAAGTCTGGCTTTGAAAACTCCGCCAAGGGTGGCTCCAAAGGATGGCCGAAGCCCTTAGAAGAAGCGGTGCACGAGAAACACATGCCCATGACCTGGCCCGGCATGTCCAACATGATGATATCCCCAGCTGAAATAGTGACTCAGTTGGGACATTTGTCTGGAAATATCGAGTGGCGAGTCAAAATGTGGCCCCCCAGCACAAGAGAGACACATCCAAGTGGTGCGATTTTCTCCACGAGCACGGTCACCTAATGGAGGATTGCTTCCAACTAATGCTCGAAGTGAATGAGTTGCTCAATAAGGGATACCTATGAGAGTTCCTCTCGGATAGCGCAAAAGCGCTCATTCACGAACAGACCAAGGATAACATCCCCATGGGACCAAGGTCTGGTTCGCCAAGGCAACATCATGTCATCAACTTCATTACTGGAGGGTTTGAGGCAGAGTGACAATCTCAGGGGCCAAGAGAAGCACTCGTGCTACCAAGATCAACCACGGAGTAGATGTATTGGCAATTAGCAAAGAATGCAAGGATGGTCCTAGCGTAATAAGCTTTACCACGAATACCGAAGAAGAAGTGATAACTCCGCACCATGATGCCGTGGTGATATCTTTAAAAGTCTCAAATTACCTCATGAGGCGCATCCTCATCGACAATGGCATGTTGTTGGGGTAAAAAACGGTAACCTCGAAATGAACGCCCAAGACTTCCGAATAACTCCCAAAAGATCTCGAGATACGAGTTTCGGGACGATAAGGAATCACCATAAACATCGGATAATCACATCGCTTTGAAGACATGAGCAAGGTCTAGTTGCCGGTGGGCGACTAGACTCTTACCAAAGTCTAGTCGCATATGGGCGACTAGACACGGACCATGTCTAGTCGCCCATGGGCGACTAGACTTATGGGCGACTAGTCTCTAACCAAAGTCTAGTCGCCCATGGGCGATTAGACCCTTGACAAATTCTAGTCACCCATGGGCGATTAGACCCTTGACAAATTCTACCCGAGTTCCGCAAAAGATACATTGAAAACGCGATAAAGTCAAGTTTATAGATAAATATGGAAAAATCTAGAAGATAAGGAATTTTCTCGAGAAAAGATATACTCGAATCACAAAAGTAATATTTCCGCGGAAGGATATACTCGAATCGAGGGAAGAAAAGGAAACTGGGCTGCTCTACGAAGGCATATATAAGAGGGACGAAGGAGAACGACAGACACAGAAAAATTTCTTCACAACTTAGCAATTAGAGAAATTAGGTTACTTTTGTTTTTGTTAGAGAGTTACAACTCAAATAGGTTTAGAAGTCTTACGTTGTTTGAAATAGGATACTTCCCAATAGCTCTTGCGGCCACGACTTATCAAGTGTTGTAATGCTCAAACGCAGATTCGGAATAAGATCTTGATTGCTCAAATTTGTTTTTGATTCTCTTTTTACTTTTACTTCATCGTCTGTTTTATCGTATTTTGATCTCTTTTTTTTTTGTTTAGCAGAAATCCGGGACCTCAAGGAAAGTTAGGGTGTCCTAGCTTTCCTTCGATTACGAAAATCGATAGTGCGAATTTTGGTTGCCACAGTTTGGCACTAGAAGGAGGGGGTTCACTAATTCTTTCACGCCAAATCAGAGATTGATTAAGAAACAATATGTCTAGACTAACAGACGATGTTGTCCTCTCTTTCAAGGATAGAACTACGGTCGATCAGGCCAACCCTCGCAACGATCTCCTTGTTATCGAATTGACAATTAAAAATATCGATGTCGCGAGAATATTAGTCGACACTGGCTGTTCGGCTGATATTATCTTTAAAAATACCCTCGAGAGTATGGAAATGAAACTCTCTGAAATTACAAAAAGTCCGAGCCAAGTGATAGGCCTCTCGGGAGAAACTACTATGACCCTCCGCTGGATTAACCTTACAATTAAAGCTAGGAGCGTAGAAAAAATCATGGAGTTCTTAGTTGTAGATCGCCCCGCTTCATACAATGCGCTCATGTGCGTTCCATGGCTAAACCCCATGCAAGCCATACCGTCTACATACCATTATTGTCTCAAATTTCCAACCCCCTTCGGAATTGGAACAATCCAACGAGACTGTAACATATCGCAGGTCTGTTTCGTTGTCGAACTAAAGCGTAAAAACACTAAGGCAGAAGCTTTCTCTCAAAATAAAAAGAAAAAGGGTTCTGTCGAAGGCGCCTCATAACAAGATCGAACCGAGAACTTTAGGCAGTTATGGAAAGCCAAAAACCTCAGATGAGAAACGAGAACCAACTTGCGAGCCCGTTGTCTTGGTATGCTTCGACGAAGAGTTCCCTGAGCGTTGCGTCGAAATCAGCGCTAATCTCTGCGATACCATAAAAACACACCTTATAGGCTTCTTAAAAGAGAACCTTCGCACATTCGCTTTGACCGTAGAAGACATGCCAAGAATTGACATCAACGTGACATGTCACAAACTCAACGTGGATCCGAGTTTCAAACATGTCAAACAGAAAAGGCAAAAATTGGGACCAGAATGCGCTACCGCGGTCAACGATGAAGTTGAAAACTCCTCAAAGTCGGATCTATAACAGAAGTTAGATACCTAGACTGGCTTGCCAATCCCGTTGTAGTCAAAAAGAAAAAAAAAGAAAATGGCGAGTCTCATTGATTTCACCGATCTCAATAAGGCATGCCCGAAGGAGAGCTTTCCGTTGCCACACATTGATCGCCTAGAAGAGACCACGGCGGGAAACAACTCTTGTCATTCATGGATGCTTTTTCGGGATACAATCAGATTATGATGAATCCTGAGGATCGCGAGAAAATTGTGTTCATCACCGATCGGGGCACGTATTGTTACAAGGTAATGCCTTTCGACCTCAAAAACGTTGGGCTAACTTATCAACGACTCATCAATCATATGTTCTCCGAGCAGCTCGGGAAGACTATGGAGGTATACATTGATGATATGCTCGTAAAATCACTCGAGGAGCAAAACCACGTCGCCGATCTACAAAGATGTTTCGAGAAATTAAACTTGCATAATATGAAACTCAACCAACCAAACAAATCAATGCATTGGTCGAGATGGCCTCTCTAAAGAACAAGTGAGAACTACACACACTAACCGGGAGAGTCGCTGCACTCAATCGCTTCATCTCACGGTCAACGGACAAGTGTCTTCCTTTTTACGACATTTTAAAAGGGAACAAAAAGTTCTAATGGTCTGAGCAATGCGAAAAATCTTTCCAACAGTTAAAGCATTACATGACCACACCTCCAGTTATCGCAAAACCTGTCGTCGGAGAGCCCCTGTTCCTGTACATCGCGGTATCAGCTACAACAGTAAGCGGCATTCTCATCAGAGGAGAATATGGCGAGCATAAAAAATTTTTTTACGTAAGTAAAACCTTGTTAGATGCTGAAACGCGATATCCGCTTATGGAGAAATTGGCGCTCGCCGTCTTAATGTCAGCTTGAAAACTAGGACTATACTTCAAATTGCACACGATCATCGTACTTAATTCATTCCCGCTACGAAAATATTTTGCACAGTCACAGCCAGTCGGGAAAATTAGCAAAATGGGCAATCGAGCTAAGCGAATACGACGTCAAGTACCGAAAAAATACTTGTGCAAAGTAATAAGTACTCGCCGATTTCTTAGTAGAGCTCCCTACGGAAAACACGACAAACCATGAACCGGACGCAACTCGGACCCTTCATGTTTATGGGTCCTCGTCTAGGAAAGGTTCGGGAATCGAGATTCGACACACTTCACCAACTGGAGAAGTACTGGAACAATCATTTCGAGTGATGTTTCATGCTTCAAACAATGAAGCCGAATACGAAGTGCTTATTGTCGGGTTATGATTGGCTAATTGACTGAAAATACGCAATATTCACGCGTACTACGACTCTCAACTTGTTGCGAACCAATTCAGCGGCGAATACGAACCCAGAGACGAAAGAATGGAATCATATTTAAAACTCGTCCAAGATCTTGCCCAAGACTTCAACCAGTTCTCTTCCACGCGAATTTCCCGTTTAGAAAACACGCAGGCCGATGCATTGGTGGTCGAGGCGTCAAGCTCGGAGCCGAGTCTTAGACAGGTAATTCCCGTGGAATTCATTGAACATCCGAGCATTGACCCTCCAATCGTCGCAAATTTAATCCAGTCACAAGACGAGCACGTCGACAAAGTCGACACTCGACTTAAACAAAATTTGGAACAATCTTAATATGGCTACGATACGCCTTGATTGGAGACAATTCGAGCATACATAACTGAAGGAGTGCTCCCTGTCGAAAAATGGGAAGCCCAAAAAGTCAAAATCTAAGCCGCCCGATATGTATTAGTCGACGGGAAAATCTACATATGGAGATTCTTCGGGCCACTTATGACATGCATGGAGGAAAACGAATCACGAAGAATCATAGAAGAAGTCCATTTTGGATCTTGCGGAAATTATACCGGCGGAAGATCCCTCGCAATCAATATCAAGCGCCACGACTATTCTAGGCCAACAATGGTCAAAGATTGCGAGAAATTCGCACGCAAATGCGAAAAATGCCAAAAGCATACGCCAACAATCCACCAACCCACGGAGCTTCTTTCTTCTATTTTGGCACCATATCCATTCAGGCGATGGTCAATCGAATAAATTGAACTACGAGACAGCTAGATCCCCGAAAGGGGTACGTAAGCAACTCGTCGAAAGACGATTTCAGCCGTCCCCTCTATGAAAAAGGGAGGGGAGTGGGTACGTATACATATACTCGTATACTCTCAAACTTCGAAATATCTGTGCTCTCAAACCCGATATTTTTTTAAAAACAACTGCATCAACAATAGCAAAACGCAGTACGATTCCCAAAAGTCTCGGATTGACCCGTTTTATCACAATAATACTTCATAATGCAAATTATGTTACGACTATACCGGTAGCCTATGCTCGTCAAAAACACCCCAGAAAACGTTTCAAGCCTGTAAACGTTTCAAATGCGAAACACAGCATACGTAAGAAAAACCAATCTTCGGCATCATGAGACGTCGCAGACGCTTGAAGAACCATTTTTCGACAACACACCTTCCTCGATAAAAACATTATCTAGGAATAACAAATAGTCAAACGCACTAAAAACATCATTAATCACGTATCCTTCGGGAACACTCACAAAAAGTAATATATGCCGATAAGTTTGTTGCTGATCACAACAAACTCTCAACGTCCTAAACAGACTAAGCCATCTCATAGAGATAGCTCTCATACATCCGACTAGGATAATAACGCGCTATAAAAGAAATCTGATATTTTGGTAAGCACTTCCAAACGACTTCAAAATTGTCTTTGGAGAGATGCTCAGTTCCCGATTGATGCAAGTCTATAAGCCGAGAACCTATCGTAGAGTTTAACATCTAAACGGAACCAGGTCGAAATCGCAAACAGAAAACGTAAGCTGGAGTTAGTCACCGCACGCCCTAAAATCGAGAGTAAATCAAGGTCTTGCCTTAAACCCAGCACACTGGTCTCTGTGGGAACCGAATTCACACTGTCAATGTTATGTGGCTCACGGATTCTCTGAGGCCAAAAAGCGATGTGATCAGTCGATGAATTCGAGAATTTAAGTTAAGATTACGAAACTAGACTGTGAAGACAATAAGATGGAAATCGTGAGTAAATTAGATACGAAAATAGACTGCGATGTTGAAGTAAATAAGATTCAAACTACGAAACGAAGATGTGATAGGATGGAATAAATACGATACATATTGCGAACCGAGATGCATATAACAACAATAAAGTAACAGGATTCGGATAAGTAAAACGTAAGCGAAGAACAATACAAATACGAAAGTAAATCGTAGATCTAAATAGAATCGTAAACGAAGAACAATATGAATGTAAACGAAGAACAACTCGTCAAACACAGTTAACGAAATAAGTAAATAGGGATCTTATTCGAATTCGTGGTCTGAGTGTGCGCAACNTGAGCGTGCGCAACCGGTGTTTAAGCCGTGGCCGCAAGATCTGCTGGCGAAGAATCCCTAGAACTACAACGTAGACTTGTTACCTAGTTGAGACGCAACACGCTAACGAATACAGAGATAAGAAACCCTAGTTTTTTCTAAGTGTTTTGCAATGGCGAGGAGTCCCCCTTCAACCATCATCCTTGCACCCTTTATATAGATCTTCGTGGGCTTGGCCCGTTTCCTTTTCCGTCCTTGATTCGTGCTTATCCCTTCGTGGAAATATTCCTTTTCCTTGATTCGCATATATCCTTTTTCGAGATCTTTCCTTATCCTTTCGACTTTGACTTTAATCGTGAAACCCTAACTACACCGTCATTGCAAATGGGCTGATTCTCATCTAGAATCGTAAGTGGACTTATGATCGCGGTTTGGGCCCTTTCGGGCCGTTTCTCTCTAAGTGACTTTTATGATTCCTTTCGTAGAAGTCATTCTTCATATGGCTTCACAATGATAATTTCATGGAATGATAGGATCAATCGTACAGTTTTGATTCTTCCGGTGCTCAAGTTAACCGTCATCGTTTTATACGATCGATACGAAATCCTACGGAAAGGATGAATCCTCACGATTGTCATTACGACAGTTTGACGAGAATACCAATCGAGACGAAATGAGAAATGATCAAATGATGATTCGAAGGAGATGATGATTGGATAGGACGTGGTTTGGTTCACGAGTAATGACCAAATGTTGTCCGTGTCTTATTGTCGATGGACGTCAGGACTGTGCGTTGGTCTTGACGCCAATTGGCGCCAAGACCATGCTCCGGTCTTGGCACCAATTAACTTAAAGACAACCCTTCCGTCTTGGTGTCAATTGGTGCCAAGACTGTTCCCCAATCTTAGACGTCAATCAGTGCCTAGACGTTCTTCCGAAACGATGCAGTTTTCCGATGATAACGGAGGTTTGTTATCGTTCCGAAGTTCGTATTGCGAGTTCTTCCGTAGATCGTGGATGTTAACTTTAGCATTCGAGTGCTTTAGTTGTTTGTGGACGGATATACTTAGTGTGAGATCGGTCACCAGCCTCCAGCTCCGTTTTGCGAGCGAATAGCATGGCCTCTTCGGCCTGCCGAGACGGGGACTCTCCATCAAGAAACATTTGAATCTCGCTCATTGCTCCTTCGATAACCACCAAGGCAAGATCCCTGTTGTGAACTCGCGATCTTGGCAAAACGAGTCTGAGAATCTGCGAGCAAAAAGACCCTCGACTCAGCCACGGCCTCCACAATCCCACGACTCAATGAGCCTTCTTCGCTTTGCACCCAACGCCGCACGTGAAAAAACTTCGAGGCTTTAGCCTTCCTAGCCTTCTTCTCCTCGAGCAACGAACTCGCCGTCTTCCCGAGATATCTCTCGAGCTTGCCAACCCGAGTTTCCAACCGAGATAACTTAAGGGAATAAGCATCCTCGATGACCTCAAAATTCCTCTCAAACTGTGATGACTTGTGCTTCTATTTAGCAAGCTCTTTCTTAAGGCGCTCAACCTCTGACCGTAGTCGTTAAGCATCCCATCGATCAAAGATATGAACTGCGCGAAAGAGAGAGTAAGAAAAATCTAACGCAATAAGAAAAGAGCCGCGAAATGAACCTTGGCACGATGCTACGACCTCGCACCCAAGCCAGAAGCTCCTAGGGGCGAAGGTCCGACCTCTACCTCTCTGACACACCTCTTCTTCTTAACTGCCTCCATGTTGGCGGCGGGAGTGGCGCCGGAAGCACGTATGCCCAGGACGATCTCTCGCCAGGCCGAAGGAGGAGGCATCGATTCATGCCCCTGCTCGGAATCACCAACGGGAACAGTAGTCATCGAAGAGCCCGTCAGTTGAATCGTCCCATCTTTTGGAACGATCGAAGAAGGAGGTGGCAGCACGAATGCGAGAATTAACGAGGCGGTCGGGATCAGAGAGCCCACCAGGAAAACACTAGCAAAGCCCCCCACCTCGACGTTGTGACGAGACAGATCCTCTCGGAAAGCAAGGTATTCACCACGTGCATTGGGATATCCTCGCGATTCAAAGATCTTGAAGAGTTCCCTGGAGGGGCATTTCCCACCTCAACGCCATTGTCTTTCCGTTCATCACAAGAGGAAGTCAAGTTGGCTCGGCAAAGCTCTCAAATCTAAAGTTTGAAGAAGTAAGGAATGAATGAGGAATGAGAAATGGAGTCCAATATTTATAAATATTTCTCCACAATAAAATAATCAACAAAATTCGTCTTTGCAATCATCTCGGCCGTAGATTCCGATCAAAACACACAACATTTGCCCGCAAAGTCGCAATCAAAACTTGCGAGCTGGGGGGCTAACTGTTGGGGTCAAAAACGGTAACATCGAAATCAACGCTCAAGACTTCCTAATAACTCCTTAAAGATCTCGAGATACGAGATTCGAGGCGAAGGAATCACCGTAAATATCGGATAATCGCATCGCTTCGAAGACACGAGCAAGGTCCAATCGCCGGTGGACGACTAGACTCTTGGCGAAGTCTTGTCGCCCATGGGCGACTAGACCCTTGAAAAACTCTAGTCGCCCACGGGCGACTAAACACGGACAATGTCTAGTCGCCCATGGTTAACTAGACCACGTTCTCTCGTTCATCTTCTCCTTCAAATCTTGGTTTGACTGTCTCTTGTTTTGTATCGATTGGAGTTTCCGTTATATTTTCTCGATAATAATCGTAAAGACTTGTTCTTTTCTTAAAAACTTCATGACGATCGTATAAAATGATAACGGTCAACTCGAACACCGATATTATCTTAACTACACGATTGGTCTTATCACTTCGCAAAACAATCATTGCGTAATCGTACGAAGAACGCTTTCTCCAAAAGAAATTGTAAGAGTCACTTAATCGCAAAACGGCCCAAGAAGACCCAAAACGCGATAAAAGTCCGCTTACGATTCCAGACGAGAATGGGCCCAACGACGTTAATATTTTACCTGAGTTCCGCGAAAGATAAATGGAAAACGTGATATAGTCAAGTTTAGAGATAAATATTGAAAAAACGAGAAGATAAGGAATATTCTCGGAAAAGAATATACTCTAATTGAGGCAAAAAAGGAAACCGGGCTGACCTAAGAAGGCATATATAAGAGGGGCGAAGGAGAAGGATGGACACAAAATATTTTCTTCACAACTTAGCACTTATAGCAATAAGGTTATTTTTTATTTTTCTTAGTGAGCTGCGACTCAACTAGGTTTACAAGTCTTACGCTATTAGAACTAGGATACTCGCCGACAGCTCTTGCGGCCACAACTTATCACCTGTTGTAACGCTCAATCGCATATTCGGAATAAGATCTCGATTGCTCAACTATGTTTATGATTCTGTTTTTACTTTTACTTCGTCGTATGTTTCTTCGTATTTTGATCTCTCATTGTTTGGTTTAGTAGAAATCCAGGATTAGACAACTCCTTCGAAACTTCACCAACTCCTTCGAAACTATTGGATTAGACAAAGAAGAAATCACCAGGAAGTCCACTGCTCTAGTCGGATTCAGTGGCGAAGTGAAGCAGACCATATGAGAAGTCACCCTACTAGTGTACGCCAAACGTATCAACCAAAGAACCAAGTTCCTCATTATGGATCACTCCTCGGCATACAATGCAATAATGGGAAGGCCCTGGATACACGATACGAAGATCGTTCCATCAATGCTACACCAGTCCTTGAAGTTCCCATCACTTTGGGGAATAAGAGAGGTTAGAGGAGATCAGATATTGACCCGCTCGTGTTACCATACGACCCTCAGAGCCATTCCTCCAAAGCCCCGCTCAATGGCCGCAGCTATGAAGATCTCCGCTGAGCCATTGCATAAAGAGAGCATCCCTCGAAGAATAACACCGCATACCGGTTAGGGGGTAAGACAACAAGCAAGAGGCGAGCCTGATAGGAGCACGGGGGTCGATAGAGGTAAAAAACCCTTAGATCGAGGCCCCAATAAACTATGGGGCCCTGGTAAGGGGGATTTTGATTGTTGATTTTTCCATATTTAACAATCCATGATGCAGGGACAAGTCTAGAATAAAAATTAATTTTCAGTGGAAGAGCGATTTATCACCTAAGCAATTCTTTTCAAAGAAAAGCCGGTACACATTAAATGCCTCCGAAAATAACTAGATCGAGCCTAAATGATGTGGACTGGGTTGACCACGAGAACCTACGTTAGTAATAACCAAGGATAATCGGGCAATCTATACAGAGAAAGCTGCAAGCATCTAGGGTGCTTGCGACTTCCTTTTGGGGGGGGGGGGAATAAGGCACAACCTTAGACCCGCCAAGGCTAACAAGCCAATTAAAAAAATCCATATAATGCGGAAAAGCTCCTAACTATGGTCCATCTACTGCAGACGGGATCCTAAAAACCAGGGTTTTTAAGCCATGGCGAAATGCGTACAGGCTCCCAACGGTGGTCGATGCAATGCATCAAAACTATGAGTTATCAAAACTAATGGACATGTGCACCCCTGTCTATTAGGAGTAATTTGAGCCTTGGGAATTCCCTCTGGTTCAAATGGAGTACATCAGTAAGGCCATAAGGCAGGGGAATGTCGAAAAGCAGGAAGCCAGATGTCATGACGAAGCAAGAAGCCAGATGTCATAGCAGAGTCGGAGGCCAGAAGCCAGCCACCATTATTTAGTATTTATCTTATCTGTTAAATAAGTAGATAATCATGTATATTCATTAGATAATTATGATATCTCCTAGTTTGAAGGGAATAACGATGAACTCTATGTATAAATATAAAATTTAGGGGTTAGAAGGAGGAGATCTCAAAAACCATAGGCTAAAGAGAATAATACTTTCATCATCTTCAATCTTTTGGCTTAGATCGTACACACACTCACGTAATCACCATTGTCTTCCAGCTTCCAAAGTGCTTTCTAAAGAACTTCCCAAAATCACCCTTAATAGTTGGCACTAAAAGGAGGGGAAACTCTCATTCAAAGTTACGTGAAGATGGCTGGACACAACCATGAAAATGTAAACATCACACCTGGATGAACATAACTCACCTACGAGGAGATGCAATCTCAACTGGAGACCTTGCAACAAGACTAGGTGAGATGGAACAACTTCGAAAAGATCAAACTCCAACTAGAGTCGACACCGCAACCACATAGTTGAAAGCTCTAAGACAACAGATGGAGTTTGTACTAAGATGCTTCAGGAGACTGCACAATTTCTGCAGCAGCTCGAACTGGAGAACGAAGCTCTCAGGGAGACGAACTCGACCTTAACAGCTACTCAAGCTGCGGGTCAGAGGTTCAGGGTTCAGGTCCCCAGATGCCAACCTTAGAAACTCCTCCTGCCTATAACACTAGAGAGATAGAGGGGGTCAAACGGCAAAGGGGTCCCAGGGGAACCAAAATCCTATTCAGAAGCAAGGAGACCCCATGGACGTAGAAGGAGAGCAGGCTGCAAGCCACATACCAATTTCTAACGAAGCCAAACGTCAGGAACATATGTTCTCCAACAAGTTTGAAGCTTTGTAGTCAGTAATCGAACGTCTTCCTGGTTTTTCACCTCCCCAAAGGAAAAGTGCCCCGAGCTCTTATGCGGACACTCCTTTCACAGACGAGATTGCACTAGTTGACATGCCTAGGAAGTTCACCTCCCCTTTTATCAAGCCATACGATGGGACTTTCGACACGGATAACCACATCACGCAATACAAACAGAAGATGCTTACCATGGCGATTCAAAAAGAGCATAGGAAAGCCGCTATGTGTAAAGGGTTCGGATCCAGCCTGACAGTCGCCGCCTTACTGTAGTACATCACGATTCCAACTTGAACAGTGGGATCCTTTGCACATATGACGGACTTGTTCATAGAGCACTTCGCCAACAACAAGGTGACCAAGTTGCATGATGATCTTTATGAGATCAAGCAAAGGAAGGTGGAACCTCTTCGAAGTTATGTCCATCATTTCAACAATCAGAAGGTTACGATACCAAATTGCAGCATAGTCACCGCAATTTCTGCTTTCAAAAGAGATCTTGTCCCTGAAGGGGATCTTTACAAGGAGCTGACCAAGTACCAGTGCAAAAAATTGGAGGATGTGATTGCTCGTGCCCAAGCGCATATTAAATGGGAAGAAGATCTGATTGCCAGGCAGGAATCTTGAGTCATTAGGACCGAGAAAACTGTCACGGAAGACAAGCCCTAGTAGAGGCCTTCTGGAGAAATAGAGCAAAAGGAGCCAAAGGAGGGCACAGACCTTTGGGTAAGTCGGACGGCAACAGACCTCTCGCAACGAACAGTTATCCCGATATATCGAATCTTTCAATATCACAAATGGAACTAGTGGGAGTCTTGAAGGAGACTTCTTCTTGATGGTGATCTGTACAAGGAACTCACGAAATATCAGTGCAGAACGATGGAAGATGAGCTCTCTCGCGCCTAGGCACATATAAAGTGGGAAAAATAACTGCTTGGTAGGAAAGAATCTCGAGTCATGAGGACCAAAAAGGCAACCAGAGACGACAAGACCTACCAAAGACCTGCCAGAGAATACCGAACGAAGGGAGCCAAAGGACACAAGCCTCTAGGTAAGCCGAACGGCAGCAGATTCCCACCATAAGCACTTGGCCGAACATATCCAACATGTCAATATCAAGCGCGAAGCTGGTAGGAGTTTTGAAGGAGATCGGAGGCCAGATCAAATGGCCCTAGAAAATGAGATTGCCTGATCATCCCCTAGAATCTGAACAAATGGTGCGACTTCCAAAAAGACCATGGTCACAGAACGGAGGATTGCATATCCTTAAGAATAGAAGTCAACGAGCTGCTCAAGAAGGGACACCTACGAGAGTTCCTCTCTAACAAAACAAAGGAGATGCTAAATCGTCAGGAAGAAGGTGCCCCAACAGGCCGTCAAGTGCCAGATTCTCCAAAAGATGATAGGGTGATCAATGTCATATCCATAGGATCGGAGATAAGTGACATTACACATGCCGCTGCAAAGGAAAGCATAAGGTTTGCGAAAAAAAAATCATGGCACCCCAGAAGCCAAGCATCACAACCTCAGTAAAGAAGTCATAAGCTTCATGGCTGAAGGTTAGGACAGAGTCCTAACTCCACATCATGACGTCTTGGTAGTTTCATTATCGGTGTCGAATTGTTTGTTGAAGAGAGTACTTATCGATAATGGAAGCTCTACGAACGTAATTTTCGTGGGAGCATATACAGACTTGGGTCTAACCAAGGAAGCCTTAACCAAGAAGACCACACCACTGGTGGGCTTCAGCGGAGAAGTCAAGCAAACCATTGGACAGATAGCACTTCCAGTTTGCGCTGGAGGAGTCAATTTGTCCACCAAAATTTCCGTCATAGATTGTCCCTCCGCCTATAATATGATCATGGGCAGACCCTGGATACATGAGATGAGAGCCGTGCCGTCAACTCTGCACCAAGTACTCAAATTCCCAACTCCATGGGGATTCAAGGAGATCAAGGTGACCAGGAGAATGCTCGATTGTGTTACCAAACCACATTAAAGGGTAAGACACTTCCCTTATAGCAATTAGAGAAAACCACTTCCCGTATTGCACACTAAGGAACTGGAAGTAGAATAATTGGATGACGTACCTTTGATACCCGGAGAACTAGAAAAAAACCTCATAATTGGGGCAATATTGCAAGAAGGCATATGCTAGAGGCTAATAGATTTCATGAGGTCCAACGTCGAATGCTTCGTGTGGTCCCACGCGGATATGCCAGGGATAGACCAAGAAGTTATAGTGCATAAGCTGCAAGTGGATCCCAAGTACCCAGCAGTCAAGCAAAAAATAAGGAAGTTCGCACCGGAACGAGACGCAATCATCAATGATGAAGTCAAAAACCTCCTTGCAGCTGGGTTCATTAGGCAGGTCCACTACCCAGATTGGCTAGCAATCGTCGTTGTGGTCCGGAAGAAGAATGGCAAGTGGAGGGTTTGCATAGATTTCACGGATCTAAACAAATCCTGCCCTAAGGATCCTTTCCCTTTGCCCCATATGGACAAGCTGGTGGACGCCACAACTGGACACCAACTGATGAGTTTCATGGATGCCTTCTCTGGGTACAATCAAATACTCATGCATCCAGAAGACAAAGAAAAGACTTCCTTCATGACTTCTCGTGGAATCTACTGCTACAAGGTGATGTCTTTTAGATAGAAGAATGTGGGATCTACCAATCAGAGGCTAGTCAACATGATGTTCACAAACCAAATCGGCCAGACCATGGAAGTCTATATAGACGACGTGCTGGTCAAGTACTTAGAAGCGAAAGACCATATAGCCCATCTATAGCAAGCCTTCTCTACCTTGAGGAAGTACAATATGAAGCTCAATCCCTCTAAGTGTTCATTCGTAGTAAGCTCCGAGAAATTTTTTGGGTACATAGTTACATACAGAGGAATTGAAGCAAATCCAGAGCAAATCAGGGTGATTCAAGCAATCCCTTAACCCAAGACTCCACGAGACGTCCATAAGCTTACCGGAAGAATGGCTGCCTTGAGTAGATTAATATCCAAGATATCCGACAAGTCGCATGCATTTTTTGAAGCCCTTAAGTTCACTGAGAAATTTGAGTGGAACCAAGAGGCAAAAGACGCCCTAGTCAAGCTCAAGGAGTATCTCACAACACGACCTCTTCTCTCAAAACCCCAAGATGGAGAGCCACTGCTCCTATACCTAGTTGTTTCAGACCATGCCGTAAGTGCCGTCTTGGTTAGAGAAGAGGGAAGCAAGCAGCGTCCAGTGTACTACGTAAGCAAGTCCCTTCTGGATACTGAGACCCGCTATAGTCACTTGGAAAAGCTGGCTCTCGCCTTGTTTGGCTCGGCCAGGAAGCTGCCTCCTTACTTCCAGGCTCACCCGGTGATAGTCATCATGTCTTTCCCAATCAAATTTGTACTGCACAAGCAAGAAGTATCTGGAAGATTAGCCAAATGGGTAGTGGAATTAGGCAAATACGATGTGATCTTCCGCCCTGCCACGACGATCAAATCACAGGTCCTGACAGACTTTGTAACAACATTCTCCCCACCAATGGTAACAGGGGGAGAAGAAAAAGTAAGGATCCAGCAGGAAAGTAAAAGCGAAGAAGAATGAACACACTATGTAGATGGATCCAAAAACATACGAGGAACAGGAGTAGGCCTGAGGCTCATCTCACCAAGAGGAGAAGTGGTATCAAGAGCAGTAAGATGCAACTTTAGAGCCACCAAAAATGAAAATGAGTATGAAGCTTTAATTGTAGGACTTGGCTTGGCAAAAGACATGGGAATAGAAAACCTACGGGTTTACAGTGGTTCTCAGTTGATCGTAAGCCAGACGCAAGGAAACTACCAAGCAAAAGATGCCAGGATGACCAAGTATCTGGCCATAGCCAAGATGCTCATTGGTTAATTCAAAGCATGCGAACTCACACTGATCCCAAGGGAGAAAAATTTGCATGCGAACGCTCTCGCCAACCTGGCCTCTGCCTTGAACACCATGGAGCCAATTAGCATACCTTTGTAGGTACTCGAATGGCCAGCTACCAACGAAGACGCCAAAAGACCTCAAGTCTCCAACATAGAAGAGGAAGAGACATGGATGACGCCAATTATTTCTTACCTAAAGGATGATGTCCTACCCAACATAAGGAGTGAATGCCATAAGATAAAAAGGCAAGCGTCCCGCTATTGCCTGGTCCATGGAAACCTCTACAGAAGGTCTTTCTCGGGGCTTTACCTTAAATGTGTAAAGCTAGAAGAAGCATACCTAGTCCTCAAAGAACTACATGAAGGCGAGTGCGGATCTCACTCTAGTGGAAGTAGCTTGGTGCTGAGAGCCAAGAGGGTAGGCTTATTGGCCTATAATGGCCCACGACGCCCTCCAAATGGCCAAGTAATGTGACAAACGCCAGAAGCACGCACAAGTATCCAAACTACCCCAAAAAAACCTCAAAGTTGTAAGCTCTCCATGGTCATTCATAAAGTGGCGAATGGACATTGTAGGTAAATTTCCAACAACTCCTGGCCAACAGGAATACCTTTTGGTAGTTACGGATTACTTCTCTAAGTGGGTTGAGGCAGAAGCCTTAAGAAAGATTACGGATGTCCAAATCAAGAGGTTCCTCTTGAAGAACGTGGTAACACGATTTGGAACACCTCAGGAGATAGTCACGGACAATTGCCTACAATTCACAAGCAAAAACTTCAAAAAGTTTTGCGAAGATTGGGACATAAAACTAAGCTTTGTAACTCCGAGACATCCGCAATACAATGGGCAAGCCGAATCCACCAACAAGACAATAGCCAATCTCTTGAAGAAGAGGCTGGATGACGCCAAAGGCAACTGGGTCGAAGAACTCCCAGCTACCCTTTGGGCATGTAGAACTAGCATCAAGACTTCAACAGGGGAAACACCCTTCGCCCTGGTCTACGGAAAAAAAGTTGTATCACCTACCAAAGTCAGGGTCCCTACAGCCAGGTCAGAGCTTCTAACTCCAAGAGAGAACGAAGAACTGGTGGCTTTGTCCCTGGATCTCCTCGACGAAAAAAGGGAAGCCGCAAGAATCAGAAACAGGAAGTACCAGCCGGAAGTAGCTCGTAGCTACAACAAGAAGGTACGAACTAAGACGTCCCAGCAAGGCGAATGGGTACTACGTCGAGTCTTTGACAACACCAGGGACAAGGCCACGAGTAAGCTGACACTTGGTTGGGAAGGACCATACCAAATCGTAAAAGTCAATAGGGCAGGGGCATATAAGTTACAAGATAGGTATGGAAAAGTATAGCCAAATAGCTGGAGCGCGTTACACCTAAAGTCTTACTTCTTCTAAATAATGCTTCTGGCCCAGACGACCATACACCAAATACATTTTTCGGCTTTGGAATTTTTAATTTCTTTTACACCTTTTCTTATGTAATCATGCTATGTCTAAGGACGGATACCTATCAATAAAACAATTATTTTCTCAGAAAGAACTTCAGTTAAAGCCAGGGGCAAATAAGTTGAATGACTACTCCTCAATAAAGGAATACTACAAACAATATACCCTTCCAAAACAAAAGTAAAAAGCTCAGAAACTCTGCTTGAACAAGGGGAAATACCCGAAAGAAAGCAAGAGACAAACAAATTGCTAATTATGCTTAATAGAGAGTTGCTAATCGGAAAGTCGAGTGCTGAGCAGAAAGAAAAATAGCTTAACCTTCCTTACCAGGTCACAACAAATGTAAAAGCTATACGACTTGAGCACGAAGCATCACCTATACCTACTTACCCATACGTGGGAAGTAAAAGAAAAGTCTGGCAGTTGGATCTCTTTGCGGGGAAGATCCATACCAGCAAAACCAATAAGACTGATAGTGGCTTCGCTACAGGAAGCAGAATGCAACAAAGCAAACAGCTACTTCCGGGTAGCAGAATACCAACAAGCTAGTGGTTACCTCCGGGTAGAAGAATGTCAACAAGCTAGTGGTTACCTCCGGGTAGCAGAATTCCCACGAGCTAGTGGTTACCTCCGGGTAGCAGAATGCCAACAAGCTAGTGGTAACCTCCGGGTAGCAGAATGCCAAAAAGCCAGAAGGTACCTCCGGGTATATGGAGGCCAAAAGTTACTAGTCACCCAAAGTGGAGTAAAACGCATCTCGGGAACCTAAGCATTGTCTAAAGACAAGAAGCAGAACTCCCTAAAAAAAGAGTGATAATGAGATTATCCCAACATGGAACTCAAAACTCTCACAAGACACGGCGAAGACTTGAGGCTAAGAAGCCGAAAGTCAAAACAGCCGGAACATCGATAAGAGACTAGAGGCTAAAATCAGAAAGTAAAACCGATCGAAACGTCGACATGGAAAGGCCATAGGCTTATAGCCATATGCCAAACGACAAAGAACCCAAGGGTAAAAGACTTGCCAAAGCCATACAAAGAATGTCATCTTTAAATCCTAGTCAAGAGTCTATTAAAGCAAAAAGGCAAAAGAGGATTAGAGAAACATAAAAGCATTCATAAAAGGCAACAAAGGGCCAAAACATGAGTCTTAAGCCCCGAAGGGCAAACAGAAGCAAGGCCAGGAAGGCCATAACATAGTAAAGGCCACTAAGGCCATAGGAGTAATTACAAAGCCCACAAGGGGCAGATCCAAGCCCGTGCAGGGGCAAAAAGTCAACAAAAAAAGAAGATAATAAAATATCTCAAGGGGACAAGTGACTTGGTTCTTGATTCAGGGATAGGAGACTAGGCAGCTAGAGGATCATGAGAAGGAGACTTCTCAACATTTGTCTCTGTGTCCGGTGGGGTTGCAAGAGTCCTGGCCGGAGGAATCTCTGGTTCATCTTCAAAGGTGGGAGCTTCCAGGCCATTGTCCTCCGCCTCCGATATTACCACCATCTTGTAATTATCGAATTTCGCCCTCAAGTTCCAAGACTTTGCCTCCCCCTTGAGGTATTCTCGAACCATCCCTCAGCACCCAACGATCTTGGCGCCATCGACAGCCATGGACATCTCCTCTGTGAAGGTTGCTATCCTTGCATCCTAGCTGGCAATCCCTTCCTCCAGCTTTTCCTTCTCCTAAGTCAGGGTGAGGACCTTCTCTGCCGCTTTCTCGTTCTCCGATTCTAGCCCTCGGAGCAATCCCTTCATCTCCTTCAGCTCCTTCTCTAGACTAGCAGACCTGTCCTTCTACACTTTTAGCTTGGCAAGGTAGTCCTCCACCTCGGCCGTTCATGCATAAACCACCTCCGTGGTGATTTGATCTTTAGCATGGAAGTTCGATGCAACCAGCTAAAGAGCAAAGAGAAGGAAGGTTAGCCAAAAGAAAAGGAAAAAACAAAAAGCTAATCAAAAGCCAAGGTCAAATCAGTTACCTTGATCATCCCTTTCTGAACATGGTCGAGGATCCACAGATTGTCAGAGCTGGGATGGCTGAAGGGAAGCGAAGGGAAGACAGAGCTTTGCAGGTGCTCAAAAGCACCGTCAAGATCACCAGCACAGGAGGAGGAGTGCTTGGCAGGGAAATTCTTTTGCTTATTGGTGGAGGTCGAAGCTCTTTGGATCCCCTTCCTCTTGAACCCAGCAGAAGGAGACTCTGAGATCTCCACCACTTCCGGAGTTTTGCTCCCTAACTCCAATTTTGCTTTCCTTGCTGCCTGAGCCCTTTTGAAATCCTCCAACGCCTTGGATCCAGATCCTGCCATGTTCCCTGCAAAACGATAAGATGTTAGCCAAGAAGAAAATAGAAAGCAAAGAAAAAAGCAGTAAGCAAACCTTTGATGTTGCTTTGTCTTAGTGCTTCTTCACTCAACAAGAACGGGATACTCCTCTCTTCAGCAGAAATCTCTAGAGCCTCCTCAGCCTGCTCTTTACCTTCCTCTAACTTCTCCGTAGATTCCTCATCAAAAATAAAAGGACAAGAGGGTCAATGTCAAAGCGGGAAGCGATAAAGAAAGAGGCATCCTAGACCTACCTGTAAACTTCAAGAGGGTAGGGAGACCAGACGACGACCCGACTTTCAAATAAACTTTTGGGCCCAATGTTTGGTGAAAGCTACTAATGTGTCAGTATTTTAGTAGGTTTTGCTATGATTTTCAAATGAGATCTAAGGTTTTTAATATGTATTTGGATTTTTTTGGCGCGGTTTTGTGTTCTTTGTTGTTTTTACAGGATTCGAGCTTGAATGTGCGAAAAGAATGCATTTTGGATGGATTTCAAGCGTCGAAGGAAGTGTTCGTGAAAAGCTGGAAAATACCCAGAATTTCGGACACAGATCGACCGATCTAGAGTCGACCGATTCAGACATGGATCGATCGCTCCCTGTCCCGATCTGCAAACCGATTTTACGAAGAACCAGACCGAAATTATTTCGAACCAGATTACAACAAAAATACCTAAGCTCGTGTTTTCCTTATCATGATGCACTTTTAGAGAGTTTTAGAGAGCTCTAGAGAGATTTGTAACCTAGAGAGAAGAAGCTTCTTTGTTCTTCAATTCAAGAAGTCTTCGGAAACCTATTTACGTTTGTTTATGCTTAATACAATCATGTCTCTCTTGAAATTGATATGTGTTTT
>OVAN01000304.1:0-54261 GCA_900406275.1 Anastatica hierochuntica | reverse complement strand
GCCACATCTACTCTCCTGCGGCTCAAGGCATCGGCTACCTGGTTGGCCTTACCAGGATGGTAAGCAATCTCCAAATCGTAATCTGCCAAAAGCTCGACCCATCTGTGCTGTCTCAAATTCAGATCCGACTGGGTGAAGATGTATTTCAAATTTGTGTAATCGGTGAAAATCTGAACCTTCTCTCCATAAAAATACGCTCTCCAGATCTTGAGGGCATAGACCACTGCAGCCAATTCTAAGTCATGCGTTGGGTAATTCAATTCGTGAGGTATCAACT
Source organism: Anastatica hierochuntica (assembly GCA_900406275.1). Lineage (NCBI taxonomy): Eukaryota > Viridiplantae > Streptophyta > Magnoliopsida > Brassicales > Brassicaceae > Anastatica > Anastatica hierochuntica. The sequence continues at coordinate 53,984 of OVAN01000304.1, read as the reverse complement.
GGCGCGAAGCATAGGTGATCACTTTCTCGAACTGCATGAGAACACAACCCAAACTTACTCTTGAAGCATCCGTATAAACCTGGTACGAATTTCCCACCTTCGGTAGCGCTAGCACTGGTGTCTTAGTCAGGCGGTCCTTTAACTCCTTGAATCTCTTGGAACAATCCTTTGTCCATACATAATTGACACCTTTTCCTATAAGGCGAGTAATTGGCTTGGCCAGATTGGCGAATCCTTGGACGAATTTGCGATAGTAGCCTGCTAGTCCCAAGAAACTACAGACCTCAGTGACACTGGTAGCGAATGGCTCCATTGATTCGTTCGTAATGCTAATGGATTATTTTGTTAAGAAATTTGCTAGCAACCACACCCTAAGGTGTACCTTTGATGACCTATACCATAACAAGCAACTGAAGGCAAAAGCCTTAAGGACTGTGTCCATCGCTTCAACAAGGAGAAGGTATCAGTTCCAAGCTGCGTCTGCTCAACTGTTATCTCCGGCTTCAAGCAAGGGTTGTTGGTCAATGGTGACCTCTAGAAATAGCTCACAAAGTACCATGTCACACCATGGATGACGTTCTCTCAAAATCCTGAGCACAAATCAACTGGGAAGAAGATCATGCCAATTGCTAGTTACAAGGCCCCCAGGCATGAGAAGGCCTCTAAGGACGACAAATCTAACCCTCGATCAAGATCTGATCACTCCACCAAGGGTAACACCAAAACCTGACCGAAGACCTTAACAAAGATAGAGCATGAGACTTCCCTAGCTTAAGTAGTGGGGCAAATAGGGCTTCTGTTCGGAAAGGTCAAGTGGCAGATGAAGATGCAGACTCCCCATCACAAAAGAGACACATCCAAGTTGTGAGACTTCCATAGTGACCATGGTCATCTAGCGAAGGATTGCCTCCAACTAAGGTTCAAAGTGAATGAGTTACCTTCGAGCATTCCTCTCGGACAAGACCAAGATCCTCATCTATGAACAAACCAAATGCGACATGCCAATGGGAGCAGAACCTAACTCGCCAAGGCAGAATCGCACTATCAACTTCATCATCGGTGGGTTAGAGGTGAGTGGGATGATAGTCTCTGCCGCCAAGCAGAGTACCCGAGCTGCTAAGGCCCACCAGGAGATAGACGTCATGGCGATCAACAGAGGATATCCAGGTGGTATCATAAGTTTTTCTACCAGCGATGACGAGGATGTGGCGGCTCTGCACCATGATGCCTTAGTGATATCCTTGACGGTCGCTAACTGCCTAATGATGTGCATACTAGTTGACAACGGTAGCTCAACTAACATAATTTTCGCCAATACCTTCAAAGAGTTATTGCTGGACGAATAAGAGAACACCAAGAACTCAACTTCGTTAGTCGGGTTTAGTGGTGAAGTAAAACAAACCGTTGGCTAGGTGACATTGTTAGTCTATGCAGGAGGCGTCAACCAGAGGACCAAACTCCTCGTTATAGACTGCCCTTCGAAGTATAACGTCATCATGGAAAGGCCATGGATACATGACATGAGAGCTGTACCATCGACCCTGCACCAGACCTTGAAATTCCCAACACCCTAGGGAGTAAAGGAGATTAAAAGAGATCAAAGACACGCTCACTCGTGCTACCACACGACGTTAAAAGCCATTATGTCGCAACCTTGACCACAAGCAAAGACCATGGTAATCTCTATCGAATCACCTCATCGTGAAACACAACCCTCAGACGCTGACGACAACCCCCGAATTGGGGGGCAAGGTTTGAGGTATGAGACAAGCCTAATGCTGAGCCAGAGGCGAAGCAAGGTAATGTGACCCGTAGTCAATGGCGTCCAACAGACTATGGGACTCTTGATAGGGGGTTTGATCTTGTTTTATCTATGGATTTGGATTTTACATTTATATTTCGTTTTCTAATATGCAATGACAGTTTGGAATAAAAATTGATTTTTAACAAAAGTGCGATTTAGCACATAAATATTCTTTCTAAAGAAAATACAGGTATAAATTAACACTTTTGAAAATACCTAGACGAAACCAAAATGTTATGGACAAGATTGACCATGAAAACCTAGTTAAAGATAACCAAAGAAAACATGGCAGTCTGCAGGAATAAAGCCATAAACATCATGAGTGCTTATGACTCTCTTTTTAGGGGGACTAGGGTACGACCCTTAACCCACCAAGGCCACGTGCCCATTAAAATCCATGCAATACGGATAAGCTCCCAACCATGGTCCATATAATTCAGAATATCTCCTAACCATGGCTAAATAAAATCTATGCAATGCGAACAAGCTCCTAACCATGGTCCACGTAATGCAGACAAATTCCTAACTATGGCTGATGCAATGCATCAAAACTATGCGAGTTAGAAAAGCTTATGGAACATGTGCACCTCTGTCCATTCTAGCACGCGACCCATAGAAATCTTTAAACCGTATGGTAACAATATCTAAGGCCATCGACCCACAGGGCAGTACCGCTGATCACGATCATGTGCCAACCAGGCTAAGTTCCCACTAGGCTATGTGCCCATTAAGTCCATGTGCCCCAGGCGCTACGTGCCGATTAAGGCCATGTACCCACCTAGGTTACGTGCCTAAAGACCACGAGTTCAAAAGGTCTATGTAATCATACATGACCACCAAGGTCATGTGCCAAAGGATTATTAGTCCTAATAATTTATGTACTTATACATGATCAAATACTATTGAGTCCATGTTCTGATATTTAAGCAATTTTGAGCTCGCGACTTCTAAGTGTAAAATTATTAAGACTCAACCTCTCAACATTAGACTTTAGAAAGTCTAATGATTATAAGTTCTTAGTCCCCTAGGGTTTTGAGACCGAAGGCTTAGATATTAAATCTAAAGGTTTATAAATCTGACGCCTATGAGACCACGACTCACTAAGGCTATGTGCCTCAAAAGCCCATATACTAAAACTAAGGGTTTACGAACATGACACTTATGAAACCATGGCTTACCAAGGCAACGAGCCCCATGGCTAGAATTTAATAGTCTAACAATAGTGAACCCCTGATTCTCGAGGGTAATGTGCCCCAGGCCTTGGGCGCCCGATATAAGGATCACTGGATCTAAGGTATGCAGGGCCCTAGTCCACCATGGCTATATGCTTCCAAACGTCGATGGAAAGTCCAAAACTAACAGTGAAGAAGATTTAAATTCTCAAAGGCCTCATGAACAAGAGGAATCCAGATTCTTCGAAGGCCACGAACCCAAAGATTCAGAGAATGAAGCCAAGGACCAGCCAAACACTGATCTGTCAAGGATCTGGCGAAACAAGAATCAACTATCTTAAATATAGATATGGGGTCCATGGTCTACATCTTCAAAAAGGATTCCTAGACAGCCCAGGATATTTACACCTACGAGGCACCACCAGCTAGGGTTTACTATTAGGAGTCCTCAACTAAGCCAGAGACTACAAGCATATCTGTCATCATAGAAACTTGGAAGTTATTCGCATAAAAGGAAGTTCAAAGATGTGAAAGCAAAAAAAAGGAAAATCAAGATGAAGATAAAAAAGGCCATAGAGGCCACTGACGATTTAAAATTTTTTGTCACGAAGGCCGAAGAGGAGTTGGGGGCACGAGGGCCTTATGTTCAAAAGACCTGCAAAGGGGCCATTACAACAAGGAAATACGTTGGTAAACGCCAACATCAAAAAATTTTAAAACAAATTTTATGTCCGATAGGCATCTTCTTCTTCTTCTTTATTCGGGAGGATCCTTGGGAGTGGAGAAGTTAGGATGACTAGAACCCATCGACACCAAGGTCACCTTCATTGATGGAGGCGTCTCATTTTTAAGCAATGCTTCTGTTTGAAGCACTTTCTGGACTTCGAAGTCAAAGGAAACCAGAGGTTAATCGTTGTATGCACTGGTCATAAAATCTCGAGCCACCTCCCACCTGACCTTCACCTCAGCAATGCCCTCAATGACATCTACCTTAACGATGTCCTGGTCAACCTCCCTGGCCTTGGCTTCTAACAAGGCATCCAAACGAGTCTCCTCCCCCTTAGCCTTGGTCAGCGCCTCCTTGACAGCCCTTAGCTCCTCTCTCCGCTCCTTGACCTCCTGGCCCTTGGCTTTAGACTTCTTCTGCAAAGCATCAATCCTTTTCTTCTCGACTGATAGCTCTTCTAGGAAATCCTCATGGCCCTTCAAGCCTTGGTGGTCTCCTCCTCCAAAGTTCTCATTTTCTATCCTTGAGGTGGATAATAACTAGAATCTGCAAAAAAATTGAAGTAAGCAACAACCCAAGACTCTGAAGGAAAAAGCTAATGCTCACTTACCCCGATGGCCCTCGAAAAGAGGTCCTCCTCAGAACAGGCTTACTTGGCCACTATATCAGCCAACTCTATGGCCAGAAAGTGGTCAACCAAGGCGTCTTTCTTAGAGGCAGGAACCTCTGTGGAGGTTGGGGGTCTTAGGGACATCCTTAGTAGGGCGAGCCATCTTGGCAGCATGAAACAAGGCAGGTATCTTCTCTCTCTTCTTCACATGGGGCAGAGGGGCCTTAACAGCAACATCGTTAGTGCTAGACTTAATATCACTCAGCTTAGCGTTGCCCGCCAAGTACTTCTGAAACGCTGCAGAAGCCACATTCCATGATCGCTTGCTCATGTCTTCTCCTGTAATAGTTGAAATTTGTTAGAAAGGCACGATCTGTTCAACAAACCAGTGTCTGCCAATGGAAGAGGTATACTAAAGATAAATGTCAACCCCAAGTTGTGGTCGCTGGTCAAGAAGTCCACGACTCTAAAGCTCTTGGGCACACGAAGGACTGCCTCTACTCCCTGTCTTCCGGCTTCAGGAGCTGAAGTCTTCATCCCTGCACAAAAACAAAGCAAACACAAGGTAAGGCATTAGCGGGGTCAGGAGTTACTAAAAGAATAAAGTCCATGAACCTTTAGCCACCCAAATTTTCTTGAACCCTCGAGTCGTCCCCATTTAGAGGAAGAAGTAACGATCTTTGAAAAACCTCATCCTTTACCCTCCGTATTAGATGTGGCATGTCCTCTACCAAGGCTTCCCTGGAGTGTCTAAGATGGAGGTGATATCGCTGAGGCTCACTCTTATAAAAGAAAAAGTAATAAGAGTATAGGATCTCGTTCACCCCCACCGTTAAGGATTTTAGCTCTGCTAAGGCCTGGATAGAGGTTAAGATACGGAAGGCGGATGGAGAAAACTGACTGGGACATATCCCCAACTTGTTGGCCACTTCAGCGACCAGAGAGGGCAAAAACTTTCTGAAACTAGCCTCCAAGGAGACTTCATATTTGGCAATCACTCCAGGATCACAATCAGAGGCCCTTCGATGAGCCCCATGACACTGAAGGGGTAAGTTAGGAGGAAGAGCGAAAAGGACTCTCATTTTTTTCTAAGTCCTTGATGCGGTGTCAAGTTTCGTCCAAAATGACACTACAACTGCAAGTGAACAGCGTAGTTGTAGTACTTCAGGTTATCAATCCCACAAAGATTTGGTTTGTACGCTAAGAATCTTAGGATTGACTTAAGCTAAAACAGAAAATAAAAAGTTGTTTTGTGAGTATAAAAATAAATGACAACAACTTAAAGTAAATAAAAGGAGAAAAGCGTTAGGCATATAGGCATTCGCATAGAATCATGCATCAAAGAAACCTTAATGTTTAGGGATTAGAATTAAGCAACATCTAGAACTCGAAAACACTAACTTTTAGATCCTATCCACTTTCGAGGTTCGGGATTCTAAGTTTAAATAACCAAGGGGCAGCGCCTTTTGGACCGCCTAAACATGCATTATATGGATTAAGGTTTTAATAAGTTCACTAAGCCAAGACGATCTACTTTCGAAGCCTCCTTGCAACTCAGCTTATAAAAGATTTATGTTCAGGTGATTTAACAAGCTTTTAGAATGAAAATATACCTATGGACATACTATTTAATGCACGGTAGAGTAATCATGCAATAAGATCAACCGAGACAAAAAAAAATATGAATCACTAATCAAATACTAGCAACTTATGATGACATGATCTCTTTGAGAAGCCTAAAACCCTAACAAACGGATTACTCAGACATGGAGCACGAAACACGGAAAGTAAACATGGAAAAATGATCATAAATCTATACTATAAAAGATGAAGGGAGTCTCTCCATTGAGTGATACATCATCACTATTTATTAATTATATTTCATTTAAAATAAAACAATACACTTAAATATGTTACATTTATTTGGTGTTCGAATACTTTTTAAACATTTTATTGGTTTTTCATCTTCATAAACTTTATAGATTCACGACGAAAAAAAACTTTATAGATTCACATGATCACTTTACGAAAACTATTTTATAATTAGAACTGAATTACTTAAAATAAGATAATATTGTAGTTATATGAAGATTGATTATGCTCAATAATAATTTTAATTTATGAAGGAAAAAAAAAGTGTCGTCAACGACGACAACAAAAGATTTAAGTTTAGAATAAATAGCTACTTAATAAGAGAGTTTAGTGTCTTAGAAGTTACACTAGAATTTATTTTAAAATGGGTAAGATTAAAATTACAAAAACATAAGACAAAATAAATATTTGAGAAACAATATGGAAAAGATTATCAAAAAATAAAAAGAAAAAGAAGAAATAATGAAACAAATATACAAATAAAAAAAATTAAAATTACAAAAACGTAAGACGGTAAAAATATTTGAGAAACAATATGGAAAAGATTATAAAAAAATAGAAAGACAAAGAAAAAATAACGAAACAAATATGCAAAGAAACAATAAAAAAATGATAAAATATAGAGGATAAAATAGAGAAAATGATAAAAACATAAAGCAACGAGAATGGATGAATTCCAGAAAAAATAAGTCTAAAATAAAAAATTTAAAATATAAATTAAATTTTTTTAACTGTGTACTATAAAAGTCAGGATGAAAGAATAAAATAAGAAATGGGTAATTAGAAAATAACTAATGAATGAGAAAATTCTTATAATCGTGAATACAAAATACAAAGAAAAAAAAACAATATTAGCTCATAGACAGATACTTTTATATTATATTGCATCTCACTAATCTAATCTATAGCAATAATATACGAAAGAAAATCCGCGCTACGCGCAGGTTCTCTCCTAGTAAGATTAAAAGTTAGAAATCTTCTCTATAACGAAGTATGAAACGAATCTCTCTAAAGAACACTTAGAAACAATGAAGAACAATGAAAAGATCTCTCAAAGCTTTTGACGGCTCTGTGTTCTCTGTAAAATCCATGGCTCTCTGTAAAATTCGTGGATCTCTCTATTCTAAAGGCTAAAAACATGTATTTATAATGCTAGGTCTTCTTAGGTCGTCCCTGATTATGTTGGTTTTGACGGAATCAAAATCGGTTAAGTGAACCGAAAGATATGATGAAAACTCTTTCTCTAACCACGAAATACCTCCAAGACTAGTCAGGGACAAAAATGAACACTCGACCTTTGCTGGGAATAACGTTACCTGGTCACAACACTCCAACTGCTCCACTTGCTTCATTTCCGAGACAAACAAACATGTCTTTTCTTAAACGGTTGCAACTTCTTGGTCAAAGCTCCAAATGACTTCAGAACCCTTGCATTTGAAAGCTAACTCAAAATGCTATCTTATGACCAAAGTTCAGCTCAATCCAATGAAGGCAACACCTTCTTTGAAGGCGATCTTTCTGATGATGAGAATATGTCCAGATTGATAAAATGCAAAACTCAAGCTTTTGAGCTTCTGTTTTCTTGATCCATCAATTAAAATTGCTTGGAAATATGAAAGAGATCTTATTAGCACGTTTCTCCATCATTTTTATGATTTGACCTATTTAGTTCGTAAAATCACAAATACGAAAAACTACCTCTAGTGGTCGAAAAAGCGTTAAAAACCTGCAAATAAATAAGTAAAAATCCAACTAAAAGCAGTAAAATAATAGTGTTATCAGTCCTCTTGCTTAAGGACCGAAGGAGGATCAAGATCGAATGCGGCCTTGGGAGGCATTCTAAAAGAGCTATGTTTTCTCAAAAACCCTATCGTTACCCTAGAAAGATTTGAACAAAGGGGAGAAGGATCAAAGGGAAGTTACCTTAGCATAAAGGAGAGGCGGTTACGGATGCGAACGACATGAGAAGTCTTGGTTTTGCGAATCAAAAATAAAAATGATCAGAACATACATCATCACCATCAAAAAGATCATAAGTGACGAAACCCTAAGGGAGAATCGCAACGGTCTCATCAGTCACACCAACGAAATCGATTTTATGGAAAAAAGGAGGGTGCGATTTGTGGAAAAAAAAGACTAAGACTCATCTGAAAAAGTGAAAGAGACGATGGTTCCTAAAGAGAAAAGTCTTGATCTGGCGCAAGAGAAGACGGTCGAAAAGGCTGAAAATGGCAGAGACTCTTCACTTTCCCGCTTATCTAACCCTACCGATAATGGGTCCAGATCAGGCAAGCCCAGATATAACCATGGAGTTCCGACCTAATAATTTACCATCAAATGTGGCCTGATAACGCTAACGCGATTCACCAAGGATGAAGCCATAGCGACGAAGAACAACGATGCTGACAAGAACAATGACTCTAGCCACAATTATTTAGCCGACGAAGCCAATCCTACACTAAGGCTAAGTATAAAATCTCCTAAGAAACAATCTAATCTTCAAATTCTACACGTAGAAAATGATGAGTGGGAGGCAACTGTTGGGGATAATTTTATTCTCTTAGAGCTTAGTTTGAGCTAGATCGGGGGCACATAAATAACCTCTTGATTTGGACCTGTTAGCCAAGGCATTAGCCATAGACATGTAGCCACGCCAAAGCCACGAGCCTAGGCTGAGCGAATATTCCCTATTAGTGATTTAAATCTTAGAGATAAAAATTATTGCGTTATCGAATTATGAAAATATTTCTTATTGTTAAGATAGACTCGAAACAAGAAGTTATTCATATCTTTCATAAAAAGATATATGGAAATACTCTTATTCAAATGCTATAAATACAAAGGGAAAAACCCTAATTCGGAATTTGGGACTCATGACTTAGAATACACTTATTGTAATTGATAACTTGAACATCAATAAATAATCGTTCTACATTTTTTTTTTCTGGTTCTCTCTCCCCAAAAAAGAATCACTAAAAAAACTCCCCCAAACAGTATCAAATAGATATTAGGGTTTTAGTTTGCCCACTCTGTCTTTTATATGTAACTTCTTAAGTTATGTTTTTTTCCCCTCTAATATCTTTCACAAAGATAAATATGTAACATTAGTTATATTTTGAAGAAAAAAAATTAAAATTGAAACTTGCAGCATCCCTACTCTCCATCTTTAGGGTTTTCTACAATCGAACAACCAGATTCAANAAAAAAAAAAAAAAAAAAAAAAGTAAAAAGCCAACGTTTAGTCGGACTAATGGATGCATAAATCGGTCATATTATATTTCGATTTGTAGTGAAGAAAATGTTTTACGCTAATCTCATAAGATATTAGTAAAGGTTAATGAAGGCTTCAGTTCAGCCCAAACTTCTACTAATTAACCAAAACAAAAGAGTGAAATATTTTTTAATCTCACTGCTTTTCTACTAAACCTCCCATTAGAAGTTCCCTACTTACATGAAGAGATCGGCTCAGAGTTAGAAACTGCCCCACACCGTTGAGTTGCAAGTCTACAACGCAGCTTGAGCATAACAAACTTGTTGTGTGTTTAACATCAAAAACATCACAACAACGATTCAAACTATAGAGGAATAAACAAAGATTTAACAGATTTTTTTTCTATATAATCTAACACCTGTTTTTTGTACAAAAACATCTAACACTTAGCTGGCTAATATAGTTTCAGCAGCCTTTTAATGTATGCAGAATCTCAAACCCCCCAAAACCAACATTACCTAATCTTTTCTTTCTAGAAATGAAGAAGAAGCAGAAGAAGAAGGGTTAAATATGATTACATTCTACAAGCTATTGCTCTCAACCTGTAAGCCTCCGCCTCTATCATCGTTTGTTATCTTTTTTAGGGATCGATATTGCAGTCGCACGTTGTCTCCACTTTCAATAATCTTTAATAGATACCTTTTATCCAATAACAAATGCAAATGGGTTAGGTTGAGGATAAAACTAAATTACTCTCTCCACCTGTAAATCATAGTTTTGTTTCAGCCCCTATAGTTTACTTACCAGCCATTGAGACATTGAGATGTCACAATTGCTTCTTTTCCAACAAACTTCTCCGGAGTTCTTCGGTTTCCCTGAAATCGGAAATGTATTTCATAGTGCTAGAACAGAAAAAGTATATGCTGGAAGAAACGCATATGAAGCCAATCTATGAAAAAATGGCCTACCTTGATAAGCACTTTCTCGTTTACAGCAAATGGATATTGCACCACTCGATGCATTCCGTCATCCGTAGTTGGATCTCCATTTTCCTGCATTGGGGGATCACGTCATAACTTTTTTCAGAGGTTCATCAACAACATAAGCTTAAAGGTAAACAGGAAGTAGATGATGGTGCAGGTTTAAGTTTGGAGATAGCAAATATATAAACCGGGAACCACCAAAGACCCTCAAAAGCAATTAGCTCTATAGAGCAGTGTCGGATCATCTCACCAAATCCATTTTATCACTCACTTCTTTTCTACGCCTCCTCAAGGCGGCATTGTGGAAAAGTCTTTTATCATCCTGTTGCTTTATAGCTGAAGCGGCAGCTCTAAGTGCTAAGTGTTTGACATCATAAAAGGAATACAGTTAGGACTGTTTGTTTATGTGAAATACCAAAAGACTATTCTGGATTGATTTCTTTATCGAGGAGCACATACAAGAAGAGGATGAAAATTTATGGAAATTACCATGGTTAGGGACCAGAGATCCAGTCTCAATTTCTGCATTGCAGAGCGTACATCTAGACTGTGCAGAAGATAATTGTGGTTACTAAATATTCTTGGGCATTATAGGAAGAACCACCACATGAGACTAGCAAATTTGTAGAATCAAATGAAACTAGTACCAACCATTTCAATGACTCTTCTAAGCATAAGTCCACCAAATGAATGTCCACAAGAGACAACCATTGCATCTTCGAGAAAAGCACCACTAAACATCAAAGAATTTGCAACAGACGAATTAGAATCCTGATTTCACTACCCCACATTCGCAGAAGTGCAGCAACAGAGTGAAAAGAAGGAAACAATTGGACCATTTATACAACTCATGGAATAGATATCCACATAATGTTGCTAGAGTATATCTAATATATGGCATGCATGATTAGCTTTGACCCACTTACTAAATAAGATAGAAAACTACTTGAGGAGAGTTTTGGAAAAAAAAGCTTGCCAGCCCTTAAGAAAACCTAGCTACGGGACTTCAATAGAGGAGATTTGCTCGTCTTACATAACAGTATACACTAAGGGAAATGGTACTCACGAAATTGGATCCGAGAGAACACTTCTCAAGGAAGGCTCTTTGCAGACATCATCCCTTGGAACCTGACATCAACAATTCAGAAAGTTCACCTTGTGCTCTGAGCACTTAACACCAAACAGAGAAGCTTATATCATTATTGTATGGCGGGAAAGTTTCACATCAGCTCATTAAAACCTAAAGCAAAATTATCTAAAGGACAAAAGTGCATGATCTGAAAATGTATTCCCCAATAAACATATCTGCTCCAGATTCAAGGCAAAAGACAGAGGATGTACTATCAGAGTTTTGTACGTTAAAATGTAATTTTACAATCTAGGCAGCTAATTTTACTTCTGTAAGAAAGGGTGTGCTTACGTTAATTTTCACAGGCTCAGTAACTAGAGTATCATTCTCGGCCAAGAGGTTATCCATAAACTGACTGACAGATACTGGCACGTAGCTTTGAGGAATTACATGGCCAGCAGCTTCTATCGGGGAACAATCTAATATAGCATTACTTTTCGGCATAAGCCTAAAAGCTAGTGATGTCCTGCAAGTGGAAAGTTCGAAAATTTTAATTAAACATGCAAGCATACATTCATGTCACTCATTTGTTAAGGAACAGCTTATTATGTTTCCAAAATATACCTTCCACGGGTGTCCGTGCCTGAGAAATGATCGGTAGTGGCTCTGTAAGAGGCAGCTGGTCGGAGACCTGCCGTGGCATGACTAAGCGCTTTGCCAGTAATCAGTAAGAGATCACCCACCCCACATCCGTTATCTGCTGTGTACCAACGACCATTTGGGTCACATACCTAAGAATAGAAGAAAAAAATAACGAAAGAAACTTTATATATGTGGACCAGTGTTTTCAAGCAAACATGAAAATTTAGGATTATGGCTGATCATGTCAGATTCGTATGTCTTTATTCTTGAGTATCTACTTTGTTCCTCAAACGATAAACAAAGTCATGTTTTCATCAAGTTCCTTATATTAAGGGAAGCATAGTTATATCCTTCTACACACAGAAAGTTCATAGAGGTGACCTGAATGCCACTGCCATCTGAGCAGAACAGCGTCAGCAATCCCTTCTCGACTTCAATATTAGTGGATAGATTCCCACCTCCAGTAGCAGGTTTTCCATTTTGGATTGATGCATGAGCATAGGAAGCCAACAGCACAGACGAGGAAACCTCGTTCGGAGCTAATGGAAAGTCGTCGAGCATATGGTTAAAAACACTGCAAAAAGAAAAAGAACCAATGCTCATTCTATGAGTTAAATAAACGCAAAGAGTATTATAACCAATCCTACTCGCTTCTTAAACGTAGATGCCTTGCTATTGCAGATAAAGCAGCTCGTGCTACTTTCCCCAAGCACCGGAAACTCTCAGCCATGCAAGGCGGCGAAGAATCTAAATCTTCCACGGACCTGTTCATAAGACCCAAAATAGAAATCAGAACTGAGAAGTTAAAAACTATCTTAGGTTCCCAGAAATTCAAGTATAACAAACGAAGAATACTACTACAGTCTAAGCAAAGTGATCAATACAAGCAGTGGCGAATCCATGAAAGTTATATAGAGTTACCTTCCGGCTCTGTACATAGAGAGGCAACGATTAGTTTTCCCAGAAACGTTAAGAGTTCTAGTTCTGAAATACAAGCGAGTGGCTTCAATGCCACATCGCATGAGAGCAGCGTCTTCGCATCCGAGCTCGATCACGGAAGCGTTATACTTCATCAAAGACACAGACAAAGCCTCCACGGCTTTTCCGTACGCCGGTGAAGGAGCCCCTTCATAAGGAAGAATATCAGACAATCGAACCCTAGCAAGAGGACTCCCGGAAATCATCGGCAAGGGATCGCCGGAAGGGTAAGTAGATGAAATCGGCGTCACTGTAATCGGATGAGGCAAGGGAGACTTGCTCAAGCCAGCGGATACATCAGCGACAGTAGAAACGGCGGCGCTAAAGCTTAAAGGCGTAATCGGAGACGAGCCTTGCCGGTGCATCGCCACTACAATCAACCATACATCTTGAGGCGTCGAGAGAGAAATTGATTGGAACACAAAGTCGTTGAGATCGCTGTTTCAAATTCGAATTGGATTTTTACTGTACGGACAACTGATTTTTCTCTCTACTGGGTAAAACAACGATGACTAGCTTTGTTTACGAATTGCGACCATGAAACGCCGTCTACGGAGGTATATCGCCGTCGACAAGAGTAGAGAATCGAGCCGGGAACGTTGGACTCGCCGGAGAATTGTTGTTATGAAATGTTTTGTTGGCTGTGTTTATGTTAATGATGTTTGAAAGGGTAATAAAAGCAAAGGCCTTGTACTTTCACCTTCCTTTTTGGTCAAAGTGTATGTAATTTTTTTAAAAAATTTAGAAAAGAGTTCGACTTCTGGGTTCGGTTTGGATTCAATCAAATATTTTTTTTATTAAAATTCCTTCGAATATTTTCAAAAATTAGAATAGTTTGATTGGATGTAATTTGGGTTCGGTCGAGTTAAGTAACGCATGTAAATTCGAATACATCTAAAATATATTCCGATTTAGCTTTTTAGATTTCTAGTTTTTTCGATATTTTTGATATTTAATTTTTTTCGAATTTCAGATTTGATTTTAGAGTTGGTTTTGGATTTTCAAATTTTACATTTAAAATTGATTCAAAACTTTTGAGATTTTTTTTGAAACTTTTCGAATATCAATCCGGGTTCAGTTCGGATTCAAATAATATTTAATACTTGAAAATTCGAGTTTCTGGATCGAGTTCATTTCGAATTTTTCGGTTGGAATTTTTTTCCAGCTCTCTAGAAAACTGAGAGATATATCATAAAAATGTATGATGTGTAATAAAAAAATTTTTTTAATAATAAATAGTGAATTAAGGAGATGAAGGTGATAAATGATGATGATGTATGAGGATGGGTAGTGATGATGAAGATGTTTTACTTGTTAGTGGTTGTGGTAATGAGAAGGAGAGAGTGCTTTTGAATTTGATGATGAAGTTAAGAAGCATACGTTGATGATGTGAGTCATGATGTATATCGTGATGTGACAACATCATCAATAATAGTAGTTATGATAATGATTATGATCTTTCTCTCATTTTATTGAGAAAAAAAGATAGTAAATGATGACGCAGGACGTGGAGGTGTGGATGAATGTGATGATGAAGATAAGCCATTATCATTATATGTATTGAATCAAAAAGTATCACGATGTTCCAAGATCGTGTTAGTTTTGATCTCCAACTTAAAAAATGTATTAATTCAAATTGATACCCAAACAGTAAAACAAAATTAAAAAATTCTTAACTAAAACTATAAATCTAATTTCTTGTGAAAGACTTAACAGTAACAACGATAGATCAAATTTCAAAATTTTTTGTAACAAAGTTGCATCTTTCATGAATTTTGTGAAAGACCGAATAAATGGTTCCAAAGTTGCATAAATACCAAAACTAAATTGAGCATATGGCTTATTAAATTGACAATTTACAAAGAGAGTGGACGATTCACAAAAGAGGATTTAATTTCAATACATGGAGATGTTTTTACAAGAGTGTGCATGTAACGATTTGTATCAACTAAGCTATACACAAATGTATAATATATATAACACCTGGTTTTGGTCATCAAATATAGCACAAACCCTCTGTTTCTGCAAATCACCATCACAAAAGAGCCTCGAAAATGAATTGATGACAATAAGCTTTAGATTCAAAACCTTTTCCTTTCTTTGTTGATTTTCTATTTGTAAATCCATTCGTTTGCTCGTCCCCCTGTCGAATCCATGTCTATGAAAATGCTGACAGCCTGCATGAAGGGGAGAAACAACCCATGTCCCCGGGATTATTAAACTCAAAAAGTACAGTTTTCAAGTATTAAATGATTCAGAGTGGCCTCTACTATCAACCAAGGTGATATTTATCTGAATTTAAAGGTTCATATTTAGGACTGATCTCTCACCTTCCCTATCCGGGGTCGCTCCTTCGACTTTGCAAGGCTGTTACGGATATGTGAGACCGCTCCCCAACATTTCAACATGTTGGCTACATCATCAAGTCTCAGTATATACTCTTCTTCAGTTAGAGGAAAAGACCTCTAGGTATGGAAGAAGAAGAAAGAAAAATAGAACAGTTGAATTAGCTTACAAGTATCGGCTTCCGAAGGCAAGAACTCTACTAACAAAATATGGATTGATGTCACGTTTTATGTGGCAAAGACTCTCAAACCAAGATCCGAATTATATGGTAAACAAAGATCACACCAATCCAAGTCCAAACAAGTATAGTGAAATCAGTTGAACTATCATATCATTAGGCCATTTTTATGATACACACAGGAAAGATTCTATTACCTGTTCTCTGTACTTCCACATGACATTCATTGCAAGAAGATTCCGCCCCATGAACTCCTGCATTAATCACATCTAAGAACATGATTAAAGATTTTTCTAAAGCGACAGATCTTTCCACATACATAAAATGAAGGTCGCAGCAAGGAACTTAAATGGAAAGGAGCATGGACAATTGAAATTCGCAAAAGTCTGTATTCATGCCATTAAAAGATGAGGATTGAAGTTTGTAACCTTTTTTTAAGACGTTTAAATTATATTGCCAATAAATTCAGATATCTAAGACTATGGCTTTAACATGTGATACAGAATCACGAGTCCTCTTTAATACAGAAAGAAATACCTTTTTGATGAGCTGAACATCATAAGATCTTCCATACTTTTGCCTGATGAGTGTCGCAAGATCTAAGCCGTTAAATGCAGAGTCATCCGACCCAACCATTCTTTCAAGATTAGCCCGATTCATATCATTCGCTTGCTAAAGACAAAAATAATATATTTCAAAATGAGCAGATAAAACTTAAGCAATCAAAATATTTTAAAAAAGGCATGCTAACTTATGTGTTGTGTCACAAAGCCATGAAAGAGAGGGCAGTTTACTTATATGTTGCGTCAAATTAATTGTGCAGTTTCTCCAGCTTCAAGCAGAAGTAGACCAACTTTCTATTACCTTCTTATTAATCTCAAAAACTAGGAAGAATTACGCTTTCAAAGTACAAGAATGACTAAAACCTGTTGGCTATTTAGAGAATTCTAGTGTATAAGCACACAGAAACTATGTCCTGGTATATCACTTTGAACACGTATATGTCAAGTCATGAGTTCGGTGATAAGTTTTCCGCCTAGGGGAGGGCATTGAAAAAATGGCCGAGATTAACAAAGCGTATAACAGAAAATCGTTTTGGTTTTAATAATGCATACCCTTTTTGTTTTATCATCATCAAGTGATTCCTTTTCCTCGTCATCCGAGTTATCTGGATTCATCCTATCATCCACAATACTGCAAATTCTCGAAGACCTTCTCTTAGCAGTTTGCCCACAAGTACTCTTCAAGAAAAAGCTATGAGAGAAAGGCAATCTTCCAGAGAAACACAGGCTGCAATATCTCGAACAAGAAACCTTAACTACTGTTCCTATACCGCATCGTTCATGTGCAATCGATGGTTGACAATGATGATGACTTGAGACAATGCTCATCATCTCCTGTAAAATCGGTAAAACGCCAACCATATAAAGTGTTGCTGAAAAAAATAAAGAATCGAATAGAGAGTGCTTCTAATTTCTCAAACCAACTATGAACACAGAGATACAGAAGCTAATGGAGAAACCAAAGGATGAAGTGAATTTACACTAACACTACAGACAATCGCGTATTTATCAGAGAAAAATATGAATCTCGTTCCATCGTAATCAATCTATTGCGAGGTTCATGGAGAAATCATTATTGTGCTAGCTGAGCAAGCAATTAAACAGGGTAACATTGAGATGCGACTAAACAATGAACAAAGAGAAGGAGAATCAATGAAAGAGAGATTTGATTAGAAATTCACCGACAAGTTGAGGGAACATGTTATCTTACCGCCGGAAAAGCTGGGGAAGAGCACGGCGACGCTGCGGAGGAGGAGACGAGAAAGATAAAAGAAAAGATCAGTGAATGAACGGTGGAGGAGAGACAAAATGAAACTATAAACAATCCAAATATCCCCTATACGACATAGTTTTCTTGGAGATTTAGAGCAAGTTTATCCTTGGATGTCTTTTAAGTACAAAGGACCTACAAAAATTATAAAACCAAGATGAAATATCCTTAATTAAGAAACAAATTAAACTTGTTCTTGTACTGTTCACGGGTCCCACTAACACGTGGCATTCTATGATTGGTTCGTCTTTAAAAAAAAAAAAAGTTAAGGATACCTTGTGTCCTACCAATAATGATGCTCTTAGGGCTTGTTCGTGTCCTCAATGATCCATCAGCATGATCTATCTGAATGATGTTCGTTTAGTGCATAATTAAACACCATCCATTTATATCATCCAGATGGATCATCTGAATGACTTTGTAAAATACACACAAATTTTCAAAAAAACTGAATGATCCTAATCGGATCATTTGAATGGAAATGATCCATCCGAAAACATAAAAAGACTAAAATACCCCTAAGCAAAATAAAAAATTAGAGTCAACTTTAAATCACATACCCAAAATTACATTTTTCAACCAAAACACACAAAATCATATTTTTCCGTAAAAACCGCAAAATCCATTCTCGCCAAAATCGTAAAATCGCAATTTTTTCACCAAAACCGAAAAATCACATTTTGCCGCCAAAACTACAAGATCACATTTTCCCGTCAAAATCGTAAAATCGCATTTTCCCGCCAAAACGACAAAATCACATTTTTCTGCCAAAACCGTAAAATCATATTTTCCCGCTAAAACCGCAAAATCACACTTTTCTGCCTAAACCGCAAAATCACATTTTCCCGCCAAAACTGCAAAATCACGTTTTCACGCCAAAACCGTAAAATCACGTTTTTCCGCCAAAACCGCAAAATTACTTTTTCCAGCCAAAACCGCAAAATCACATTTCTCCGCCAAAACCGCAAAATCACATTTTCCCGCCAAAAACCGCAAAATCACATTTTTCCGCCAAAACAGCAAAATCACATTTTTCCGCCAAAACCGTAAAATCACGTTTTCCCGCCAAAACTACAAAATCACGTTTTCCCGTCTAAACAGTAAAATTATGTTTTCTCGCCAAAATCGTAAAATCATATTTTCCCGCCTAAACCGCAAAATCACATTTTTCCGCTAAAATCGCAAAATCACGTTTTCCCGCCAAAAACCGTAAAATCATATACCTCGGTGAAAACCGTAAAATCACATTTTCGCGTCAAAACTGCAAAATCACTTTTTCCCGCCAAAACTGCAAAATTACATTTTCCCACAAAAACCGTAAAATCGTATTTTCCCGCCTAAACCGCAAAATCACATTCTCTCGCTAAAACCGTAAAATTGTATTTTCCTACCAAAACCGCAAATCACGTTTTCCTGCCAAAATCGCAAAATTATATTTTTTCCTAATAAACTACAATATCGTAATTCCCGCCAAAACTAAAAACAAGGGTATTTAAGTCTTTTATGGTTATATTAAAACAAGGGTATTTTAGTCTTTTTATTATTACAATCATTCAGATGATCCATCTGGATCATCAAACGAACAGAGCATCCAGATGAATCATCCAAATGAATCATCCAGATGAGCGGACAAAAATGAGGAAACGAACGAGGCCTTAGTAATATTAAAATTGAAAATTATTTGCAAAAACGTTTTAAAATGAAATACTTAAAATGAAGACAAAAGTGTACTATTTTATCCTTTTTCTAAAAGAAAATATAATTTGATGAGAACATGATGGATATTAACATCAAGAGAAAGGCATATGAGGAGATTGATGGTATATTCAAATGTTCCAAACAATCGAATGGTTTGATGGTTCACCAAAAACCATCCACGTTCCAATGGTGACGTTCTTTTGGAATTGTCAAGGCTTGAAAGGCACCTCGACACTTCGACGTTTTGAGAAAATGTGTCGTTCGACATTTCCCAGAATTTTTTTTCGCTTAGAGACTAAAAACTCTAATGACTATGTGAATGATTTGAAACGATCGTTGGGCTATGACCACAATCATTTGGTAAATCCAAGGGGTCTTAGCGGTGGATTGGCGTTGTTTTGTAGAAGTTAATACAATGTAGAGATCTTATATTTGAGTGATAGGCTGACAGATGTCATGGTGGAGTAAGATGATATCATTTCCTTCATAACCTTTGTGTATGGAGATCCCGTGAGGCAGAGAAGGAATAGAGTTTGGGAAACAGTTAAATCACAGGGAGAGAATAGACAGGAGGCTTGGCTCCTTGTGGGGGACTTCAACGAGATCTTATACAACATTGAGAAAAGGGGGTCCAATAAGACCAAAATCTTCATTCTCATCATTCTGAAACTTTTTCAGAGAATGTAAGATCAAAGAGTTGGTTGCAAAGGGTAATACATTCTCATGGGCGGGTGAGAGAAGTGATTGATGCTAATGGCGTGAAGGACAAGGTATGGATCCAATGTAGATTAGACTGAGCCTTTGGCAATGCGGAATGGTTTCATCTCTTCTCGAATGCGCAATCGGAGTATATGGAGAGATGGGGCTTTGAACACCGTCCCTTATTGATACGATCATGTGGCCAGCCACCGCAAGGCAGGGGCGGTTCTGTTTTGAGAAAAGGTGGTGCTCCAAGCCTGACATTAAAAACGTGATCCGTGAAGGCTAGAATAAGAGTAATCTGTATGGATCAGTTCTATTATCAAATCGAATTTCTAATTGCAGAACAACTTTAACTACATGGAAAAGGAGAGTTTTACCGAACACGAAGGAATTAATTACAAAGCTGCAACGTGAATTAGATATGGAATCATCAAGGCTCCACTCGAACATGGACATAATGCATCAATTGAGAAAAGATATGGATGAAGCGCAACATGAGGAGGAGAAGTATTGAAAGCAGAGAAGTCGAGTTTCATGGCTTAAGAATGGTGATAAAAACACACAAATCTTCCATGGTAAGGTTAAGATGCGACGTATGAAGAACTTCATCAGCTCGTTGCTGGACGAGAATGGCGATGAAAAATTTACGGAAGAGGAGAAAGGGCATATCGCAGTGAACTATTACAACAACCTCTTCAAATCTTCGAATCTAGAAAATCCAACAGAGTTGTTACAAGGATTTGGAGAGAGGGTCACACCACAAATGAATGAGACTTTGACAAAGATAGTCTCAGATGCAGAAATCAGGAAAGTTGTAAAGGCAATTAAAGGCACTAGCGCACCAGGGGCGGATGGTTTACCTGACAGCTTTCTCAATATTTTTGGGACATTACGGGTCCTCAAGTGATTAAGAAAGTGAATAACTTTTTGAGACAAGTCATTTTTCTCAAGATTGGAACTTTACTCAACTTTTTTTTGTTGCCGAAGAAAACAAATATGAAAGATATGAAAGACTTGCGGCCAATCAGTCTTTGTTCAACATCATATAAAATAGTATCGAAGATCCTCTGCCTTCATCTTAAAAGAGTCTTCCACAGCTAGTCTCACCAACTCAAGGAGCCTTTGTTGAGGGCATATTGATTTCAGACAATCTCCTAATTGTGCATGAGATGATTCACGGGTTTGAAAACAAATTTGAGGTGTAAAGAAGACTTTATTGCTATAAAAATGGATATGTCCAAAACTTATGATAGAGTGTAATGACTTTTTCTAGAAGAATTGCTCATAAAGTTTGGTTTTGATCGCAAGTGGATTTCAAGGATCATGGCTTGTGTGCAATCGG
This sequence comes from Anastatica hierochuntica, assembly GCA_900406275.1. NCBI lineage: Eukaryota > Viridiplantae > Streptophyta > Magnoliopsida > Brassicales > Brassicaceae > Anastatica > Anastatica hierochuntica. The sequence goes on along the minus strand of OVAN01000304.1, from coordinate 32,817 downwards.
TTTTATACACAATTTTGTTAAACGGTCAAGCACACGGTCACATTAAACCTGAAAGAGGTATTCGTCAAGGCAATCCCCTCTCACCGTTTCTTTTCATTTTGTGTGCGGAGGCATTGGTTCATGTTATTAATAAGGCGGAATTGAATAGTCGAATCTCGGGCATGAAGTGGAATGATAATTGTCCCGTGATACAACATCTTTTTTTTTGCGGACGATAGTTTATTTCTCTGCCGAGCTATGTTGCGAGAATGTTCAGAGCTTTTGCGATGCTTAAGATTATATATATGGAAATGTAACTGGGCAGAAAATCAACTTCCTTAAGTCGACAATGACTTTTGGTGGTAATATAGATCCATACATGAAACGTTTATTATCAAGCATCCTCAGTATTGAAGAAGAAGGAGGCGATGGTTCTTATCTTGGGCTTCCAGAATGTTTTAGTGGTTCAGAACAAAATTTACTAGCCTTCATCAGTGAAAAGCTTAGCAAACGGCTAAACGGATGGTATGCCAAAACCCTTTCCCTTGGTGGAAAGGAGGTGCTCTTTACGTCTATTGTTATGGCATTACCGAATATGCTATGTCTTGCTTTCGGCTCACTAAACTACAATGTCAAAAGATAACGAGCGAGATGACGAGCTTTTGGTGGAATGAGTGTGAAAAGAAAAGGAGAGTTTATTGGGTTTCTTGGAAAGATATGTGTAGATCCAAAGGAAATGGAGGCATTTGTTTTCGAGATATTAGAGAATTTAATCAAGCCCTACTTGCTAAGCAAGCGTGGAAACTACACAACGAGCCGAACTCACTACTGTCGAGACTTTACAAGGGCAGATATTATGCGTCATCTTCCTTCTTGGAAGTGGTAAATGTTTTCACCCATCGTATGCTTGGAGAAGCATTACACATGGAAAAGAATTACTTGTGAAAGGGCTCATCAAATCTGTGGGGAATGGGCGATCGACCAAAGTTTGTTTAGAGAAATGGCTTCAGGACATTCACCAAAGGAGACCTATGAATCTGCAAAGAATGATCAACCTTAACCTGAAAGTATCATCGTTGATGACAAGGAACAATTCCTAGAACCAGCCATTGCTTACATCTCTTTTCCTAGAAGAAGATGTAATTCGCATCTTGAAACTACCTGTAGGTGATATCGATGATAAATGTATTTGGGCGTACACCAAGAATGGATCATACACTGTCAAGAGCGGGTGTTGGTTATTAGCTATCCTTCTCGCTGTACCAATTTCTCAAAGAACTCAGGTGGAGTTAAGGAAAATAAATCTAAAGAAACGAGTTTGGAAGATGAAGACGACACTGAAAATAAAATTCTATTGGTACAAAGTAATCTCAGGAGCACTTGCGGTAGCAGAGAGGTTGAACAGACGTGGAATTGCGGTGGACAAGACCTGTAAACTTTGCCAAGAGCATATCGAAACGACTAATCACATGTTGGTCATATGTGACAATACAAAACAATTGATGACTGCTGCAAATATTCCAGTTCCGACAAATGGTTTCTCATCAAGCTTAAATGAGAACGTCGCTTATATGTTGGACTTAATGTGTTTTCAAGTGTTGTTGCAGAAGATAAGCGGACTGATATTCTCTGGATCATGTGGAATATTTGGAAATGCTGAAATTTGGTTTTGTATATGGAGAAACCAGAAGCCATTAGTATTGTGGTACAACTGTCCTTTGATGAGGGTAAAGAATGAAGAGAAGTGAATGAAGAGCAAGGAGAAGATTCACTATTCGCCTCGAATGGTCTAACCATGGACCATAGATGGAGCAAACCACAACCAGGAGGGGTGAAATGTAACGTTAATGCTCATTGGAGAGGTTACTCATCTCTTGGAGGTGGTGCGTGGCTAGCAAGGAACCACGAGGGAGAGGTTTTGTTTCATACCAGAGATGCATTGACATGCTCACAGAACCGAATCATGGATGAATTAAAGTTTATTTTTTGGGCGATCGATAACTTACATGATCTTCATTTACAAAGGGTATTCATTGCTTGAGAGTGCAAAGAGACCATTGAGGCCATTGGAAAACCAAGTTCTTGGCCTCGTTATAGGATTTTCATTGAAAAAATCAAGAGGATAAGCAGTGCGTTTGAAGTTTGCGAGTTTTTGCGGGAACATTTAAAGGCGAATTCTATTACCCAAGACATTGCAAAAAGTGTAACAAGAGATGGACGATATCAATCGTATATGGCTCTTGGTGGCCCGACTTGGTTACATGATCGCATTCATAATTAATCATGATGTTGACATTGGTTTATCTCCTTGCTTTAGGAGTTGGATGTTGTGTTGAAGAACGGTAAGAAGTGAGAAGAGCTATTTACTATCCTTTGTTTTTACTTCGAGCTCTGTTGCTCTGTTTTTACTTTAGCAGAGAGTTGTTGTTTTTCTGTTTTATGTTCTCTTAACTATGGACCTCTATTTCAAATAAATCCAAGATGATTTCTATATATATATATTCCTTAGATCATGATCAATGCATGTTATTATTGACAAAAAGAAAATTATTGGTAAAATATAAATAAAATGACAAATACAAACTAGAAACTTAATACTAACAATTAATAGTTAAGATGAATTAACCTTCCAGAGAAAATACTGAATATTGTCAGTTGTCACTATAAACAAAATAGATAAGGTAGAGACCGACTACAAAAACAAAAAGAAAACTCTCTTCTCTTTCTTTAGCGACCAAACTAAACAGAGAAGCTTTTCTCCGGCTCCAGTAGCTTCTGTTGGGGCCTGATCACGCCAAATTCAGAAAAACCCATTAGTGATTAATGATCGAGTTTCGTAAGCCTAAAAAACCAAGTCAGCCTTCTTAGCAATATTCAAGGAATCAAGTGGGGGTGAAGGAGGTCTCGTTCTCGAAGGATACGGAGGAGATCTCGCGGAATCTGATAACAGAGAGACGATACCTAAGGCTATTTAAGGAGAAGGCATATGGAGGAGAGAGGGATCTTCTTCTTTTCTCCGGATCGATCAACAAAAGATACACATATATTTCCTCTTCATTTGTCGATTGTAACTTTGATCTTTTATTACTTTCGATCCAAATCAAAATCATTTGTAAACACTCAATGATATCAATAAAAGCATTCTTAACACATTTATCTTGAAGTCCAAACGAGATTCATCCCACGTAATCCTTTCTCATTTAATAAAAATTCTAAATGTGGAATTTGGTAACCACATTTTGGCGCCGTCTGTGGGGAAGTTACAATTGAATCCCTTACTCTGCGGCTTAAAGATGGATCCAAGCAATCGAGATTTCAATCAACCGGAATTCTCATTCTTAACTCCGAGCCCAAGCTCACCAAATCACGGAGGCTCCGATCTTTCAACCGCCGAGCCTCATCGCTCCGATCTCCGAGCGGAGACTCAATCCCTAGCGGGAGCTCAATCCAATATCACCAACACAGGAACAACCTCTCAGAGGCTTTCTGGTGACCAAAACTCGAGACCTCTGGTCCTTGGAGAATCCGACCAACAGGCCGCTAGCATATCCCTGCCCTCGGCACCAGCCGCAAATCAGGTGTCGAACAAACTCTCTGAGATCCGTTAGATGATGCTCCAACTGGTAAATAGAACCCCAAGAGAATGAACTCTTGGTTCACCAGCTGGTATCTCGACAACAACAATTTGAGGAGGTAATGAGGTCTTTGGCTCCATCGTCGCAACCCTCGCAACGACGAGCCTCCAGAGTAACTTTTCGATATCTTGTTATCGATCCCTCATTTTCGTGGTCGTCTGGAATACTCCCCCGATAGCACGGTACCTACGGGCCAGGGACCTTCATTTCAGACACTTGTTACACGAACGACCCCTGCATTCAACCCAACAGATATCGCCGCGATGGGGACTAACGTCGCTAGCACGAGCTCTGAACCTTCTCAGGTCCCTCGACAGATACCTGAGCAGAATCGTCATTTACCTCCGTCATCACCCATATTCAGGTTTAGTAGAGACACCTTAAATCCATCTGGTGGTAAAACCTCAACCTTAATCCACCAGGCTTGAAACCTCCCCCTCGATCTAAAGGCTCAGGGACAAACGGAAACTGTAACCACAACGTACCCGAGCCTCCTAGCTGATCGCACCTGGGGGCACAAACAAGCTTGGTTCCACCGGGAACCACTTAATCAGGTACTTATCAACAACTCAAATATCTTTCCATTGGAGGGACCTTAAGCAATTCGAAGGTATATGGAGAGGACACATGTGGCTCTTCAAAGGCTCAACGCTCAGGTCCACAAGGTTACGAGTTCAGCTCCCGAAATCGAGAGCATAATCGAAGAAACCCGATGAACCCCGTTTACTAACAGAATCGCGAATTCTTATATCAGAGATACAAGAAAAAATCGGATTCCCGAGTTGGACGGAGCTTCTGACCCTAAAGCTCACCTAAGAGCCTTCAGATTAACTATCGTCAAAAGCTCATTTTATTCGCTAAGAGTGTGAAGCAGGCTACTGTCGAACATTCGCAGAGAACCTCATAGGAACAACTCTTGAATGGTTCTCTGGTCTCAATCTAAATTCAGTAGATAGCTTCGATCAACTAATGAATGATTTCATTAAGCAGTATTCGACTAACATTAGAAAACAGGCTTCTGAAGCGGATCTCTGGAAGATTAGGCAAGGAGTTGGAGACACGCTGCGAGTTTACATAGATAAATTCAGAGCGGCCAGAACCAAATTCTTGAACCCTAATGACCAGGTAGCTATTGAAGCCCTCCGAAGAGGTCTATGGTATTGGTCCGAATTCCGGTCCGAGCTAACGGTTAATCCTCCCCCGACAATCGACGATGCGTTGCATAGGACATCTCGATTAATCACTTTGGAGGAAGAAATTGCCGCAATGGATAAGATCCATAAGAAGCCTCAAAACCCTCTGAAGGCTGATCCTCAAGAAGGAAAGGGTCCTCACAAGAAGGGGCGAAACAATCAAACCAAGGAGAGCATTCTTATGCCGTTGAGGAAACACAACAAGAAAACTGTTGTGAAAACGAGCAAGGCTCCCTGGACCAAAGCCTATGACAAGAACAAATTTTGTTCTTATCATGAAAGAAAAGGCCATTCCACAGAGGAGTGCTGGGACTTTCAACATTAGCTAGTTGCAAAGTTTGTCGCCGACGAAATAAAAGACGTGGACCTCAAGAAACCAACACCTCTTCAAAAGAGAGCCCCGAGGGAGAAATCGCCAAAACGAAACAGGTCACCTGAAAAAGAAACTGATTCACCGCCCCGACTCCCAAGAAATGATTTGATATGATCCTTGGAAAATTCCCCCAAGGGAAGAGCCTTCGGGTTGGCATACTGAAACCTCTACCTAAGGGGACGATAGCTGCCTTGTTTGATAAGGCTTCAGATCAACAAAATTTTGATACGAGGGTCGATTACATCCTTGGAGAATCCGACATCTGTCAAGACTCTGTAAACTCAATAAAAGGTCACCTGCGTAAGGCTGAGTCCAGTACTCGAACAAAGCCTTTTACCCAGGAACCTAACACTAAGATATCCTTCTGGTAAACCGAGACATCAGACCTCGACCAACCTCACGATGATGCCTTAGTCATCACTCTCAACATGGCTGGATACGAGGTACCTAAGCTAATGGTTGACATCGGAAGTTCTGAAGGCCTCATTTTCTATGGCGCGCTAAAAGGGATGGAGATAGATGACTATGAGATCACCGGTCAGAAGGCTAATTTCGTAAGTTTCTCAAGAGAAACAGTGACGTCCTTGGGAACTATCAAACTCCCAGTCATAGCCAGCGGGGTTATGAAGATTATCAATTTCGTGGTAAATTGACAAGCCAACTCCATTTCATGTGATCATGGGGAGACCTTAGATTCATAAAATGAAAGCAATTGCATCGACCTACCATCAATGCGTGAAATTCCCAACCTCCGATGGGGTAGCTACAGTCTAAGGTAGCCAAAAGGTATATGGAATCTGCTACCTAGAAGGTTTCCAAATCATTAAGGAATCAAACAAATAGTAATTACATATCTGGGAACAGCAAGAGATGTAGCAAAACATTCGAGGTCCCCCACAAAACCTCACTGAGCAAGTCTGCATCGATGATAATCACCCTAAAAAATGTGTTCGCATTGGATCAGAGTTACCCTCCGAAACCAAGAATAAGCTTGTATGCTTCCTTAAAGATAACGTTAGAACCTTCGCATGGTCCACTAGTGACATGGAGGGTATCGACCTAAGTATAACTACGCACAAACTTAATGTAAACCCAACATTTAAGCCAGTAAAGCAGAAACGGCGCCAACTTGGCCACGAGAAGGCTCAAGCCATCAATGACGACGTCGATCGGTTAATGAATGCCGACACAATTTAAGAAATTCACTATCCCGACTGGTCAGCCAATCCCATGGTCGTCAAAAAGAAAAATGGGAAATGGAGGACATGTGTTGATTTCACCGATCTAAACAAAGCATGTCCCAAATATAGCTTCCCGTTACCTCACATGGAACGTTTAGTTGAGGTAACCGCAAGCCATAAGCTATTATCCTTCATTGATGCCTTCTCGGGGTATAATCAAATAATGATGGATCCCGAGGACCAACAAAAAACTGTCTTTATAACAAAACGCAACACCTACTGTTATAAAGTCATGCCTTTCGGTCTAAAAAACGCCAGAGCCACGTACCGAAGGCTCGTAAATAAAATGTTTGCCCGACAACTCGGAAAACCAATGGAGGTTTACATTGACGACATGCTGGTCAAATCCTCAAATGGAGAAGATCACATCAATCATCTTAGAGAATGCTTCGATATCTTGAATAAGTACGATATGAAGTTAAACCCCGCTCAATGTACCTTTGATGTACCTTCTAGCAAATTTCTTGGCTATCTAGTAACCGAAAGAGGCATTGAAGCCAACCCGAAACAAATAGCTACTTTCTAGAGATGTCGTCATGTAGAACTACCAGAGAAGTACAAAGGTTGACTGGAAAAATCGCCGCCCTAAATCAATTCATTTCCAGATCTACCGAAAATGCCTTCCGTTCTACAAACTTCTGAAAAATAATAAGAAGTTTCTATGGGACGAGAAGTGTGAAGAAGCTTTCATACAACTAAAATCTTACCTCTCAGAACCTCCTATACTGTCCAAATAAGTTGAAGAAGAACCGCTATACCTATACGTTGTTGTATCTCTAGTCGCAGTTAGCGGCGTGTTGGTACGAGAAGAGAAAAACGAGTAGAGATATGTCTATTATACAAGCTAAAGTCTAATAGACGCTGAAACCAGGTACCCTGCTATGGAGAAACTACCTTTGGTTTTCGTAACCGTCGCCAGAAAGCTCCGACCCTATTTCCAGTCACACTCCATCGTTGTAATGACCTCCCAACCATTACGCACAATTCTACGTAGCCATAGACAATTCAGACGCCTCTCTAAATGGGCCATTAAGCTCAGCGAGTATGACATAGAGTACAGACCCCGAACCGCAGCTAAAGCTCAAATCTTGACCGACTTTGTTATCGAGTTAGCCTTCGAACATCTCGACGCGAACTCGGTAGCTCCTAAATGGACCCTCCATGTTGATGGAGCATCCTCGAGGCAAGGCTCCATAATCGGTTTAAGGCTAACTTCCTCAGCTGGCGAAAAAATCGAACAATCTTGCAGATTTGGCTTTAATGCTTCAAACAATGAAGCTGAATATGAGGCATTAATCGCATGCCTAAAATTGGCATTAGGACTCGGGATCCGAAAGTTAAGCGTGTACAGTGGTTCCCAGTTAGTCGCTAGCCAATTTCACGGAGAGTACGAAAAAGGGACGAAAGAATGGGGGCATACCTTGAGGTCATGTAAAACCTCGTTAAATAGTTGAACAAATTTGAACTAACAAGAATTCCCCGTGGAGAAAATTCATCCGCTGACGCTTTAAGAGCATTAGCCTTTACTTCCAATCCCCTTGTCAAACGAATCATACCAATCGAAGGTATAGATAAACCTAGTATTGATATAACTCTCAAAGCTTCAATCAAAGATGATTCACAAGAACAGCGGGATGACGGTCAGCCACAGATAATTGCTACCACATCCATTTGGGAAGAACCTTTTATCTAAGTTCTAACTACTTTTTAGTTCCCAAAGACCAAAATCTGAAATTTCAAAAGAAAAATCTCCGAGGGCACGATCCAGACTCCGGAATTGGGCATATGCACAACAGGTATCTCCGAGAACAGAAATCCCTCGAAACCTGATTCCCGAGATACCTATGGGGACACGATCCAGACTCCAGACACGAACATGAGTACAGAAGGTATTCCTAAGAACAAAGACTCCTCAGAGTCTGATTCTCAAAATACCTCTAGGGGCATAATAGGTCGCCATGGGGCCCTTATGAAATATTAAGTGATAACGGATCACAGTTTATATCTGATGACTTCATAACATTCTGTGAAAAATGGAACATACGTCTTACTACGTCCACACCTCGATACCCTCAGGGAAATGGACAGGCGGAGGCTGATAATAAATCAATTTTAACAAACTTCAAAAGACGTTTAGGTACCAACAAGAAGTCTTGGTCCGATAAGCTACTCGAGGTTCTGTGGGCATGCCGTAATACCCCAAGAAGAGCTACCGAGGAAAACCCCTTCTCTGTAGCTTACGGGATGGAGGTTGTAGTCCCAGCAGAAACCTCAGTTGGAAGCCTCCGACAAAGCTTTTGCATCTCAAACCCCGAAACCAATGACCAGCTGTTGCTCGATAACCTGGACTTGATCGAAGAACGTCGAGATCAGACATTGATTTGTATACAAAACTATCAATAGAAAATGGCTCGGCACTACAACTCCAAGGTTAGATCTCGGAGATTCATAGTGAGTGACCTTGTACTGCGAAACGTTTTTGACAATACCAAAGAGCGAGGCGCTGGGAAGTTAGGTACCAAATGGGAGGGTCTGTATCTGATCGTCCACGTGGTACGACCCAAAGTCTACAAGCTCGTAAACGTACGAACCAAGGTATCAAAAATACGGTCAAGGAACGCCATGAACCTCTAGAAGTATTATCATTAGGTACTATCAAAATAATCGAACTACGTTTTGCTTGATCCCTTGACAAAGTACGTAGGCAACTCATGCAACGAGTTCAGCCCCAACCTCTCCAAAAACCATCACCTTCTATCCAAAAGGATCTAGGCGTCTGAATGGTCATTCCAAGAGCTATAGGCCGCGATCATCAGACGTCCGACAGTCAGATCTCAGATCATTTTAAATTCAGAAACATGTATCCACGTTGTAAAATGTTCGAGTTCTGTAAGATTAATAAATATCTCTTTATATTCGACACTCGATAAAATCCTAACATCAATTTCAGGTTCCGAGAAACCTGATTCTTTAAAGATCTTAAAATTCTTACATCGATTTCAGGTTTCCAGAAACTTGACTCTTTAAAGGTCTTTAAATCTTAACATCAATTTCGGGTTCCCAAAAACCTGATTCTTTAAAGGTCTTAAAATCCTAACATGAATTTCAGGTTCCCAGAAACTTGATTCTTTAAAGGTCTTAAAATCCTAACATCAATTTCAGGTTCCATTAACCTTATTCTTCAAAGATCTTAAAATCCTAACATCATTTTCAGGTTCCCAGAAATCTGATTCTATAAAGGTCTTAAAATCCTAACATCAATTTCAGGTTCCCAGAAACCTGATTTTTTAAAGGTCTTAAAATCCTTACACCGATTTCAGGTTCCCAGAAACCTCATTCTTTAAAGGTCTTAAAATCCTATCGACTATTTCAGGTTCCCAGAAACCTCACTCTTTAAAGGTCTTAAAATCCTATCGACTATTTCAGGTTCCCAGAAACCTGATCCTCAAAAGGTTCCCTACGGACCCGGATGACCAAAGGATCGAAAGCATACCAAAAATCTCAGGTTCCTAAGAAGCTCATGGAAGATGAGGAGTATAGCCTCGAAACTTGCACAACTGATGTGATATAAAGTAGGTATTAAATGTTGATCTTCATCTCTACACGTCTCAGCACACGATCGTCAAGGTACTTTCTCTCTCTTTTCCTTCTTTAAAAGTCGTTTCAGCTTTTGTTCATTTCTTATTGATACGCCAATCACAGGAACTGGAACTTTCCAGATTCCTTTCTTCCGTAACCTTTAGATTATGTCTTTCTTCTCCCCCTCTCAGTCTCTCAAGCCAACTTTCCTACTTCCTCTTATCTTCCCCCTCCACCACTCACGATGGGTCAAGGGAAAGACGACATCGGAAGTTCGAAACCCCCGAAGGATGATCGTAAGCTTAAGCGAATCAAGACGCCGACGATTGAAAAGGTGATCGTTGTCGCAATCGAAACAGATAAAGTGTCGAAATCGCTCGACATTGACGATTCTGTGACTACTTCTTTTGTCCCTCATCAGAGCTTTACCTTGTCCCACCAAGAGATTGTCAACCTTATGACATAGTTTTCTCCTTGAGTTTGACCGTTTCGGAAGTTTCCCTTCCTTTGAGGTCCCTTTCCTTCTTGAGGGTCAGCTTTCAGAGGGTTTTAAGGATTCTTATGGATCTTATCAATGGCGGCTGTTTCCTCTTCCAGAGTGATGAATCGAGATGCGTCATCGATTGTCGAGGGAGGATTAACCGTTAGCTCGAACTAGAACTCGAACCGATACCAGAGACCTCTTCGGAGGGCTTCGATAACTACCTGGTCATTAGAGTTCGAGAGTTTGGTTCTAACTAGTTTGAATTTATCTATGTAAATTCGCAGTGTGTCTCCAACTCCTTGCCTAATCTTCCAGAGATTTGCTTCAGAGGCCTATTTTCTAATGTGAGTCGAATACTGCTTAATGAAAGTGTTAGTTAGCTGATCGAAGCTATCTATCGAATTTTGTTCGAGACCAGAAAACCACTCGAGATTCGTTCCTGTCAGGTTCTCTGCGAATGTTCGACAGTAGCCTACCTCGCACTCTTCACGAGTGAAGTAAGCTTTGACGATAACTAATCTGAAGGCTCTTAAATGAGCATTAGGGTTCGAGGTTTCGTCATACTCAGGAATCCGAAGCTTTCTTGTATCTCTGATATAAGAAGTCATGATTCTGTCAGTAAACGGGGTTCCTCAGGTTTCTACGATTATGCTCTCAATTTTGGGACCTGAGCGTTTAGTTTTTGAAGAGCTGCAAGTCTCCCCTCCATGTACCTTTGTATAGCCTTAGGTCCCTCCAAGGGAAGGACAACTGAGTTGTCGACAGGTGCTTGATTAGGTGGTTCCTGGCGGAACCAGGCTTGATCATGCCCCCAGGTAGTCGAAGAGGTGGGTCTTTCTCGGGTCCCTGGGTTTTTTTGTTGGGCGTGATCAGTCGGGAGGCTTGGGTTAGCTATGGTTGCAGCTTCTGATGGTCCATGAGCCTCTGGATCGAGGGAGAGGTTTCGGGTCTGGTGGACCGAGGCTGAGGTTCTGCTACCAGATGGATTTTAGGTACCTCCATTGGACCTGAATATGGGTGGAAGTGGAGGTAAATGGTGAATTTGCTCAGGTATCTGTCGAGGGATCTAGGAAGGCTCAAAACTTGTGCTAGCAACGTTAGCCCCATCGCAATGGTTGATTTTGGGTCGAACGCATGGGCCATTTCTGAAATAGGTGTCTGAAAGAAGGTCATTGGCCCTCAGGTATCGAGATATTGGAGGAATATTCTAAGCAGCCACGAGAAAATGAAGGATCAATAACAAGGCTTCGGAAGGTTACTCCGGAGGCTCGTCGATGCGAGGGTTGTGATGATGGAGCTAAGCACCTCGTTACCTCCTCGAATTGTTGTTGCCGAGATACCAGCTGGTGAACCAAGCGTTCGTTTTCTTGGGTTCTACTCACCAGCTGGGGCATCATTTGGCAGATCTCGGAAAGCTGGCTCGACACCTGACTTGCGGCTGGTGCCGGGACTTGAGATCCGACAGTAGCCTGTTGCTCGGTTTCTCTGAGGGCCAGATGCCTTGTGTTTTGATCGCCGGAAAGCCCTTGAGAGGTTGTTCCTAAGTTGGCGAGATCATATCGGGCTCCCATTAGGGGCTGAGGTTCCACTCGGGAATCAAAAAGGCGAGGCATTATGGCAGGGAGTCCAGAGCCTCCTTGGTTCGGCGAGCTAGGGCTCGGAGTTAACGATGAGAATTTTGGTTGATTGAAATCTCTATTGCTTGGATCAATCTTTACGCCACGGATTCAGAGATTCAATTGTTTCTTCCCCACAGACGGCGCCAAAATGTGGATATTAAATCCCACCAAGAATTTATAATGAGGAAGAAAGAATTACGTGGGACGAATCCTGTTTGGACTCAAGATGAATGAATCGATTCTTGAATACTAAAGTTGATCAAATATACTATGAGCTTTGATTTGAATCGGAATATGAAAAGATCAAAAATTACAAAGTAATTGATTCTATGAAAAATAAGCTTTGATTGTCTTTGTATATTTCTAGGGCTGGCCGAAGAAGAAAGAGACCTTAGTTCTCCTTCCTCCTCCTTAAATATTTGCAGGTCTCGCCGACCTTATTCAAACTTCCCCCGAGATCTCCGCTTGATTCTTGGAACTGCCTTGACATGATTACGCTCAACTTCCCTTCTTGGGCCTTCCAAAATATTAGCCGCCTTCACTGTTAATGGGCCTTCAATAGTTGCGGGATCTATCCCCAACACTAAGGCTATTTAAGGAGAAGGTAGAGGGAAGAGAGAGGGATCTTCTTCTTTTCTCCGGATCGATCAGCAAAAGATACACATATATTTCCTCTTCATTTGTGGATAGTAACTTTGATCTTTTATTACTTTCGATCCAAATCAAAATCATTTGTAAACACTCGACGATATCAATAAAAGCATTCTTAACACACTCGTCTTGAAGTCCAAACGGGATTCATCCCACGTAATCCTTTCTCATTCAATAAAAATTACAAGTGTGGAATTTGGTAACCACAACATCAGCTGCCTGAGTCGGACCCTTTCTCTTCTCTTTTCTTCTTTTGACTTTGCTCTCCTTCCTCCTTTGTTCAAAGCTCTAATATGCTCGTTTTTAGTGGAAATCCGGCGACAAACCATAGATTTAATCAGCCTATGACAACGACGAGATTTTCTGGAAGAACAGCGAGGAAACGAGACGATTGAGCAGTAGAGTCGGATTTTATGGCTTTATGGTTTGTCCGAGAAACAATTTTCCTCTTTAGATCTCCGACAAACCATAGCAGACTTTGGCGCGTTAAGTCTAGTGACACTTCCTCCAGCTTGATTTGATCTGGAGAGCTCTGCCTCGGTTAGATCCAAGGAGGAGATGATTGGTGGAGGTTTGCTCTTGTCCTTGATTCTCGGGAAGAGACCTTCTCGACATCAACAAGAGGTCCTTTGATGGTGTGCTCTGTCATCTGAACATGTACAAGGGTCTCGAAATTTCGGGTGTTGGCTTGAGCACCCTGACATCTATGGTTCACGGTGGTTTGGTTTCAACATGCCCTCCCTTTTGCTTCGTACCATGGCATTAACGGCTACGTTCCTCACCAAGCCTCAGTGTTCTTATTCCTTAGAGGATTAGATACCGAGACTTTTCTCTGTGAGAAGTTGAGTCTTTCACTTGCGGCTTTAGCAAAGTGAAGCAGAGAAGGCATTATCTCAGTTCTCGGGGGCAACACGAGACATGTTTAGAACCTTTAAAATTGGTCAGTCCGAGGGGATAAAGCTTGGTGGCATCTTGGGTTAGAGTCAACATCCCAACGCCTTTGGAATGATCTTCTGATTAACAAGGTGGTTGGACTCTAAACTTCTTTGTGTCTTGTTTTTAGTTTAATTGTTTATTTGCAGCTGTTTTCTGGGCTCTTGTTTTGCAAGATTCAAAGCGGTAGTTTCTACTCAGTTGTAGGAATGTCTAAAGAAGAAAAATGCGCCTTTTAGGTGATGTGGCGATGGATCCTGGATTTCTAATCGACCTCGCGACATTCATCGCTCGGATTCTATTTAATTTCTAGAATTAGGATTCCTCTTTGGTTATGATTTTACTTTGTTTTCATCTTGCTTTATTGGTTTATTTAGGTGGTTTTAGAGACGATTCATTTCTACTACTTAAGTAAAATGAATTTGTTCTCGCTGTTGTCGAAAGTGCAACGACGAACATCAGGTAATGTCGGCTCCTCTTAGAGTGTTCCGGGGTGATACTAGATTCTGTATCATTTTGCTTTGTGGTCTAAGCCTCTTTTGAGGCACCGTGGTCAAATTTTCATTTTAAAGTCTTCGATTAATTTAAAAGTTGATGTTGAGCCAAAAAAAGAAACAAAATAGATAATAAACTTTTTCAGTTACACTATTGTTTTGTTTACTTGCACGTTTCCGCCTAACTTGTTGGCATGTCAACCCTTTTTCTTAGGGTGGTTATTATCTAAATTTGATTCGTGTCCACTCGGGTTTTGGATTTTTTAACGGTTCGTGTCCATTCGGGTTTCAGATTTTCGGGTGCATATCATGATAGCATTTTACTCATTCGAGTATTTTCATTATTTAGGTCGGTTTCGGGTAAATTATATTCGGGTTCGGATAAGGTTTAGTAAAGTAAGAGAAACCTGAGTATACTCAAATTATTCCGGGTTCGGGGTTTTTGAAATTTTTTGGTTTTTAACGGGGGTTTTAGGGTTTTTTAGATTTCGAATTTAGATTCGATTCAAGGTATTCAATTTTTCTCAGTTTCGGATTCAAAATCTTTCGGATACCCGTTCGGGTTTCGATCATATTCGTATTATACCAGATAACCAAAATACAACGTAATGGGATTCGTTCTAGTAGTTTTACAAATTAGTTCGAGTTTAGATTTTGATTTTTCGGGTGTTGATGGTTATGAATTCGATTTGGTCTAATGTTTGGTTAGTCATCTGTCCCTTTTGTTCTTATCCTTTAATTTTGTCTTATTCTACAGAAAATCAAAGAGAGAGAGAGATCCATATAATCTCTTGGGTTCTTTGGATGAGAGCAAATTCAATGTTTTGTTACCTAATCTCTTCCCATATATAAGTAGAGGTTGAGACTAAGTGTTAAGTTACATGGACTTCCAACTCAAAACCAATAAGAAAATGAGTGGAGTTGCCCATGTTACTTATATATTACTTAGGTCTCAATCATGTTTCAATATAGGATATTCTTCACACGCCCCCTCGAGATAATGGTTCGTGTAACCATTAATCTCGACAATATCTTACTATAGGATTAATTTCGAGTTTAGATAGGCCAAACTAATTCCGGGTCAGGCCGATTTCGGTTCAGATCGATCGAACCTCTTTCGATGGGCCGGTTTTGGTTCAGATCGATCGTGCCTCTTTCGATATGCCAGATCGATTTAGGTTCAGTGCACCAACGTGTGTTCATGATATGGACTCTGATATCATGTTAAGTTACATAGACTTCCAACTCAAAACCAGTTGGCAAATGAGTGGATTGGCTCATGTTACCTATATATTACTTAGGTCCCCATTATATTTCCGATGTAGGATATTCATCATACTTAGGAGGACATATAGAAGAGAGTTAAAAAGGAGACAACTTGAGAAAATTTGTATTGGTGACAATATTTAGTGGATTCAGGCTACGGTCCCGACGAGATGTAGGCGTCCTCATATCGGCGACGTTAAACTCGTTAAACTCTTGTGTGCATTTTTATCTTTTGTTTGCTATGTTCTTGATTTATCTTTCCATTTCATATGTGTGAGTGTGTGTTTTCACAAAGGGCATACCGATTGTTAGCAAATTGCTCTAATGAAGATCATGGAGTTCTCCACAGATTGGTATCAGAGCCTGTTTTGGGCGAAAGCTTGTGTCTTTGGTAAGAATGGCAAAGAAGCTTGACGGTAGAGACGGTTACACGCTTGGAAAGAATGTTATTTCCCTTTTAGAGATCTTGGAAGATTCTCTAAGGTATGAGGAAGAAGAAGAAGAAGATGTCTTAGGATCTGGAACATAAAGTAGAGAAATCTAGAGCAAAGACAAGGCTTATGAAGAAAGGTACAAGCTTTGCAAGAAATATGAATTCTTTATAAAAAAAAGTTGCAATCTTTGGTAAGAAAGGTGACACCTTTATCTCAAGAGGTCGCAGGAAAGTGCCATGATTTGGAAAGTTCTTGAAATCATAGACATAGGTGAATTAATTCATGTCGGAGACAGAGATTCGTTAGAAGTTTCAAGTTTCGAGTTTGGAGTAGAAGTTTCAGCTGGTTCTCAAGGACGGAGAGACACGAGTCCAAGGTGGATACATTGTTGTGTCTATGGTTGTGCCAGACTGATAAGAATGAAGTTGAGAGCTCGTCGAATGTTGTAGGGAAGCTTTTCAAAAATAATGTTCATGTTTTCTTTTGTCATCTTCATTGTAAAGGAAGGGATTAAATCGAAGAGCTCTCACATGGATCTTGTGAGTAACGAGATCTATCGAAGAAGGCATAAAGATTTTTTAGATTTTTCGGGAGGTATCGTCAAGAACGCATGCGGTGGTCAGAGATTGGCGTGGTATCACTGCAAGTGACAAAGCGAAGGAGGAAATGGTAAATTGGACTTCAGTTCCATTTGGACCTATTTCTTAGTTGGGGTTTGTATTTTCAATGGGTATAAGTTCTAAAGGAAGTGGTTGTGCCTAAAGTGTTCATTGTCCAATACAAAGTAAGTTATAAGACATGCTTTTGTATTTATTAGCTTTTCTCTACGGAAATGTACTCTCCGATGTAAGCTTTGTGTGTTGGGAGAGAAGATAAAATTTGGATGTGAGATTCCCCTATAGAGTATTACGCATGAAGATGAAGTGGTGAAGAACCATATTGCTTCAATTAAAGAGAGAAACATAGGATTCTCAAGACATTTTTCAACGTGGATTTTTTAGAAAGAGTGTTTTTGGTGAACCTCCTCTTTAGTACAAGATAAAGAGCAATTAATGTTGTTGTTGGTTGTTGCCAGAGATGGAGAATGAAATTCACGGGGAAGCATTCATGGTCTGAGATGATTTCGTGGTTTAGAAATCTTAAAAATGTTATAAGCACAACAGGTGGAAGATCCAAAGATGGATTCTATTCCAAATGGAACATGAGCTTAGGTTATTAACTCAATTTGTTTTGGGAATCAGAATCATAACCCCCATCTCATGGCTCAAATCTCACGATATTTTAGACTTGTTTTCGGCAATCACAAATATATCTGATGCTTTGTATTGGAATTTTCGAGTATGCTCTAGTTATGTAAGTTTGAAAGGCATTGAAACCTGGTTGGAACACAGTGGTATGTATTGTTTCTGCAAGGGATTGGCCAAGATTCAATGATCGGTTTCCAGTTTGTATTTTGGTTGAATCTTTGTGGGAAAATCAAGGTTAGTTGGTGTTCAAGTTCAGTTGTTATTTCACCCAGTTAGTCGTAAATTCTTGAGACTAAGGGACACCTTAGAATTTTGAATCTTATGAGGGTTTGTGGTTCTTTAAGTTTCAAAACGGGTTTTTGGATTCAATTTAAAGCAAGTTGCAGAATGGTTATGAGAAAAATCGGTTATTCTGTTGGGTTAAAGACAAGGTAAAGGTTAATTGAAACTTCAGTGGGTTGATTGAGGTTTGAGTAAAGATCTCATGCAGAGTAAATGTCACTAGATTACCACTTATCAATTTCTTTGGAGTCTCATTACAAAATATCAAGGAGTGCTTTAGCCGCATGGTGAACAAGGGAAATGAATCATGGGCTATATTGAAAGACTTCCTGATAATGAGTGTTAGGCGGTGTGTCTTGTTAAGTGTTAAAAACGGTACAAGGTGGTGGTGAAGATGTTTAAATAGGGTAATAAAAAGAGTAATCTCACGATATTGAAACAGTGACAGTTTGCGGGTAAGTTAAATTTTTGTCAAAAGATACTGATGAGAAAATCTGGGAGGTCTTTAAGTAGTGATGATCATGTTAAAAAGAAGATCATCCCGGCTTTGTTAGTTCAAGATTGTTTCAAGTTACATGAAACATGAATGATGAGTTTGCTGGGTTTTGAAGGCTAGTTGTGTTGGAACAAGATTTTTTTTGTTGAGACAAAGATGAAACAGAGAGAGCTTCAGGGTAAGTTGTAAGTTCAAGATCATGTTTCAAAATGAGTTGTCTTGAAAAATGGTGGTAACAAACTTCATGCTCATAGAATTTTGTGTTTGGGGTGACTCAAGAGGGTGTTTGGTGTAATACATGATATAGTTTGAAACTTCTTGTGTGTTTTACAATAATTTGAGAGAGAAAAGAGTTGTGGTCTGAGGTGGAGTTAGCAAGGGTGCTGGTTGTTCTAACAAAAACTTTGAAGAGTTGATAATTGTTTTGTAAATGGTTGAATCTGTTGAGTGAATTCTCAGCTTTTGGTGTTTTTGGATATTAATATGGCCATGGAAAGAACAAATAAGGTAGATTCAGTCCACGTAGAAGGTTTTTGAAGAAAATAGTGGGGATGTTCATGTTCTTTCAACATCCAAAGAAGGATTGAATGGTGTAACTAATGGTTCACATTAGAGCCATTTTAGTAGTGTTTAAAGAATTAGATAAGCTTATAAGGGTTCGTTTATAGACTGCTCTTTAGAAAGAGTTAAAAGATGGATTAACAAGCAATTAAAGAGTTATTTTCTTGGTTTCTTATTTGTAGCAAGGGACCTCAAATGTGTGACTTTTGAGAGAAAGATTGTATATTACGTAATGTGTAATTGTCTGATCTAATAAGAAGATTTGTTCAAGAGTATGTTGAATGATTACAAGAGGGTTTTTATAACGTCCCGTCCCGAGGGAACCAGGGTTAACCAACCGGTACAACCAAAATTATTTCGCAAAACCACCAACTTGAACTTTAAACCGCCGTTTCTATCACAAACCTGCCAAAACATACATGAAAAGGGCAAAAAGGGGGAAAGAGGGACAAGAGAGGGGTGAGTGACAGGGGAATCACTAAGCGAGGGGATGAATTATTAGAGCACGCAAGTCCGCAAACCCGACTTAGCAAACCAACACTGCCAAACTAGTCCTACAAACATGCAACAAACATGGCACTTAAAACACCCAAAGAAAACATAGAATTAGTCTTAGACAGCTTCAGTAACCGTCGGCACCCCCCGAAGAGCCTTACATAGCATAGGGTAAGTGCCTATAAATACCGATGCTTTATTGATCTATGGGCTGCAGAAATCGATCAATTTAATGCCCGCACCCTACACACACACGACTCTGGGAATACAGGGATTCTCTGCATGTACCCCACGTAAAGTATTCTCATACTAACCAACATACTTTTATATTTATATACACGCACTACAATCATCATGAAAATCAATCAATGATGATATCATCTATTAAACCTAGTTCCAATTTAACATAAAAGAAGACAATTCATGCAAGACCCAAGCAGACTCGATCATATTCCAGTGCTAATCTAACAATAGAAGAAATCTAATCCGAAAGAAAGCATACACGGTAGCTCCTAACATTAGCCATAAATCTCGGATCCTTGACTCGGTTGACTAGCAGACTAGCGGTTGACCTTCGGGATCTAAACCAGAAAACTCAGGTTAGACCTAAACCGGGACCTACCGAAAAAGGAAACTTTCCATTTATGAAAATATGCCATAAACGGAAACTTTCTAAAATAAAAAGGTTGCCAAATATGAAAACCTTCCATAAATGAAAACTTCTAGAACAAGAACTTCCCTAAATTAGAAACATTCCAATAATCAGAACATGCCATAAATAAAACTTTCCAGAAATAGGTACTTTCCTAAAATAGCAACCAGGGCTAAATGATAATTTCACTTACCGGGGAAGACAATGTTCTCTGGAACGTCTTGGGTCGTCCGTGACTTCGTGGAACCGATAACTTGGAGTTCCTTATCTTCTTTCCAACGCGGACAGCTTCGCTGTATCAACTTCCGAGACACGCTTTTCCACTCATATGAACCCGAAACTGGTTTTCCTTTTACCATTGGATTCATATGAGTCCTTACATCAATCACATAGAAGATCAGCTCTGAAAGCATCCGTTAACTCAACCAAAAACGAATTACAATACAACAACTCAGTTCTGAAAAACTACCAGATTCACAGACACTAAAAATCAAGGCTATAAATCCAAAACTAATTCTTTACTCTTCAACCCGAACAATCAGAATCAATACATATACGTCCTCTAGTTGTAACTACGGTTTCATACCGATCAGACACTGTTTGGCTTCGGAAACTCTCCACACACACACAGGCTGGTCGGGTTCACGATCTCCTTCAATAACCCTCAGTACAATAGTGATAACTCATAGAATATTACACGAAATCATGATCCCTAAATTGGAGAATGACGATTAGAGAGTTGGTTATCTTCTGTAAAAACTTTAGATTAATCTACGTTGATTTGCTTGATCGATCGTCCTTCCTCCCACAGCAAAACAAATCTGTTTTTTGCAATGTCTGCATATGCTTCTTCTCTTCTCTTTTTTCTCTCTTCTCTCCATCTCTTTTGGCTCGAATATTTATGTCTAATTCTATTTGAGGTTCAACGGCTAGTGGGGAAAAATAAAGAAGGAAAATTAGCCTTAGGTTTTAGGTCAAAAATGGGTTTAAATGGGAAGGTTTATGGAAAATATGGTTATCTGAAATTGAACAAGAATTATAGGAAACTGGGTGTTACAATTCTCATCGACTTAACAGGAATTCGTCCTCGAATCCAAAGCTCCGCTCGTCTGACGAAACCAACCTCCAATCTGCTCAACTATGGGGGTACAACCCCAGTCCTCTCTCCTACTTGGTTCTAACCAAGCTTCGAAGTGTCCTCCTTTGGGGAAATACGATCGTTGTACATTTCCTTATGTACCTAAGATGTCCTCTCTCTGCCATTTTTTTACAGGGAGAACTTGTCCTTTGATCCCAACAACTTCCACTGGCATTTACCTTCCATGCTCAAGTACGGCCTTCTAGTTTACGCCAGTTACCGCCGACACTTTCTTTGTTTTCCACCACATCCATACCTAGGTTCCTTCTAGGCAGTTCTTGTTGTATCCCAGTCCTTACACATGAGGTCGTTCCTTGCAATACTTATCTTTCATGCTTACATCCTCATCCATAGTTGAGGTTTTGTCCTTATACTTCCCTTTTGTTAGGACATTCCTTTAGCCCTAAGTGAGACTTGGCTGATTAGTATGCATCACTTGCTGATACTTTTCCATTGGTAATCCTTATCAGTCCCATCGTGAAACTTCATCTACCATGGGTCTGATGAGCGTCCTTAGAACCTCGTTCTTCATATCCTTTGGCTCTCGCTTAAGCATATCTCATATTCCTTTGTGTGACTCCTTCCATATCTATCTTGATACAATGCTCAAGTTTCTCGCCGACTTGAAAGCTCAGGGTCCTTATCCACTAGCTAACTTATTCTCCATCTCAGTCCTTTTGGTTGGTTTTGGTATGGTTCATCTCTTTTTTTCCAGCATACATCCTTGTTTGGCGACATGTTGTTGAAGACGATAGTTGTGACCTTTTCTGCTTTACATGACTAGTAGGTCCCAATACTGATCACCATGCTTCCATTGCGCTATAGTAACTTCCATCCTTTAGCTCTTTATCGAAACAAGTCCACATGGTGCTTTCCTAATACCGTCTTTGTGGGTTGAGCCCACCATGCTTCCACTGCGTGGGGCAATTCGAAATACACTTTTAAAACATTATCCTTAGTGTTAGTACACCATCCTTGTCCACTATGTGGTGGGTGTCTATCCATCGAGAGCATACCTCCTTGTGTAAAGCTGCAAACCTTCTCCTGCTTTTGTCAAACTCTCATCCCTAGAGTAGTTTCGACATTTGAATGGGATCCTTCCATTCCACAAAATTTATCCTCTGTGCCTTCTGAGGGAGATGTCACGACATTTGAGCAGAATTCCTTGTCCATCTTTTGTGCTGCAACGAGATGCTATCCAATATTCAAGCATTCCGAGCGAATTCCTTAGCAAATCTCATGCCTTTACTAATCATGGTAACCAGAAGTGTCTTTTGACTACACAGTTGATCTCCTCTAAGCATAAATGTCTTTTGAAAAATTCTATCTTTACACATCTCATTGTGCAATATTGATTTTCTATTTGATTCATAGCGATGTTATTAAATCTCAACGACAATTTTAAACATGGCGTACAAGGTCATCAAATATTTGGTTTTGTAATTCTATTAACTTGCTTGATTTGAAAATGTGTATAGGTAAATGGCTCCAAGAAAAATTGATGTTTGTGGTATACATCATCATATTTTCTATTTAAATGAGGCTCCTAAAGAAAAAATAATGTCACTAAATATAACTAATTGATGTCACTGAGAATGAAAAATAAAAAGAAAAAGCGGGTTAAGATATATTTAGAAGATGTAGTTTTCATTTACATGTTAAACCAACAAAAGCTTTCATTACTCAGAAAATAAAATTCATAAAGCAATAGTTATTGTCAACGGTAATAATAAAAAAACTTAAACGAAATTAAAATACATATACACTTAGAAATTTCACAACAAAAAATCAAAATAAAATATTGTAGGATATTCTTATTTTTTCTAACTCTAAAATAAAGTTTGAATATCCTGTTTGAAGTTTTTTTTATCAAAATGACGTAGTTCTGAAAGCAAAGCGGAAGTTAAATATTTTAGCGGTTGAAATTTTTCATATTTAAAGGGCTTGATTAACAAAAATTCAAAATTAAAACAAATAATATTTAACATTTGAAGATTAAAATGGCTCGCTTAAAGTCCATTGACATGTTTGACCCAAATTTGAAAGTTCGTGGTTTTTTTTAAAAATATTCTTCAAAATTTATTTGTAATACTAAATGCACGACTGAATAATTTTTGCAGACTAAACGAGAGTAATTATTTATTTCAACAAAAAAACATAATCAAAAACTTTGTGTAGGATTTTTTTTAATCTACTCATTTTAAAAAGTAGTAACTAATTTATTTTTGTATGTTAGAATAATTTTTAAATTATATATTAATACACCAAGAAGAGAAAGCGATGCATGTCTCTCTACCAACACCATTGTTGGAGAAATCATATTCAAGTGCAAATGTAGCTTTAAATGTGAATGGTCAAGTTAATGAAAGAGGTAAATGCCTTTTTCCTATATCGTGTGGTTTTTTATTTCTTAGCGGTAAACATATGAAGTTGCAATCATTTTTATTTTTGTGATTTCATAACAACTCTAAGTCCATCTCCCTATTTTAAGGGTATATCCCTTGACGCAACACCAACCATGCTTAAGAACAAGTTACAAGGTTTTGGGCATATTAGGACTAATAAAATTCAAGTAAAAAGCCAAAGTTCATCTTTTTTTGCTTACCAATTATAATTAATCGCTAAGGTGTAGCTAAATGAATATTGTGCTTGATAGGATTCTGTTTTGGTTTTGTTGAGTCTGAGTATGCAAGTATCAAGCAAAGTGCAATCAAGGTATATAAGTGATAACCAAATATTACCACTGAACGTTAAGACTCTGATCATGTGAGACTAACTAGCTGTTACTGGTATGTATATACTTTTTGGACCGACATCATCTACCACCCTCAATGGACAAAGTAGTTTGGGGAAAAACAGTTCTATCTCAAAAAACAAGTTTGCATTTTTTTTTAACACTGACAGAAATCAATTCTCATGAACTTAACACAACTATTATCGTTCTTTGCTAAAACATGGAACTATACGGGAACTTCAATGTTTGCTGTAAATGGTAGTAACAAAAACGAAGGAAAAGAGGTCATGGAAGCTATTGAAATGAAAGGGCAAGGGGCCATTGGCTTTAAAAGTGAAAGAGGAACATGAGAAACAATGGAGGAAGATATGAAAACAGAGAAAATATAGATAACATAATTAGTGTAAAAGTTATTACAAAAAACTAATATATATCGAACAAAAAATATCAAAAAATACTTTGCGGCGTAACGCTGATATCTATCTAGTTGGTTTATAAAATTTATAGAATTATATTTGAAAAATTCTTCAATGTTATCCAATAATTTAGAAACTACTTAACTATAGTATGTGACATCAAATGACTGATTAAATTTTGTCTCTTAACTTGTGAAAAATCTTTGCATGCACGAGACTAGGCTTTGATTGGTAACATGAGTTACTATGAGTTAAAGTTGAGTTATGGGTGTAATCCATTGATAACTTAAAAATGTTACCAATCATAAATCAAACAAAAAAAATTGAATTTGAGTTTGAGTTAAGATGAGTTATAGTTTTTTTTTTCACCAAGATGAGTTATAGTTAGTTTACAATTTTGAGTTATGTCGTTTGTTAAATTAATAACTTAAATGTTAATCCAAAATGTGATGAAGTAGAAATTGAGTTAACCTTCAAAATAAAATAAAAAAACACGAAAGACTCTTCTAATTTTCTTTCTTTTTTCTTTTTTTTTCAATTTTGCTAATTTATATGATACTTAAGATATACAAAAAATACAATCAAACAAGATATTTTTCTATTTAATAAATTCGTAATAACTTGGTCAAAGATTTCTTTTCCAGCTAATTTAATTTAATTTTATAAAACTGTAAGCAGTATTTTTTTCACTTTCAAAAGTTTATTTGAATGGTTTTTATGTTAGCTGTGAATTTGATTTTGCTTATTTTATTTTTTCTAAAGAATCATTATTCATAATTTATGATAACTCATATTTTAACAGCAAAAATACTACATAATTCTACAGATTTTATCACTACAACTCAACATTGATAACGCATGTTACCATTTGGAGCATCAATACTATTAAAACAGAAGCAGACCAACCTTTGTTTACGTGTGATATGCATCCTTTTAAAATCATATCTTAAAAAAAATATTATCCTAGATCTTTGTATATAAAAAAATTTGTATTCATATTTTATTTTAAATGATAACATATTATAATAAGGACAAAAATTGTATAGATGTCAAACAATTATTCTTTTAATGATAATTGAAAAAATCTTATAGAAAATCTTTTATTTTTTGGATTAAACTCTAGCATCAATATTAAGAAATTTAAATTATGAAAATTTTAAATTAAGAAATTACTATGTATTTATAAAATATTTATATTAAATCGATTTTCAAAATAAAAATTATGTATTATATAGTAAAAAAAACACGACAACGTTAATACAAATAAATTGACTTTATAACCGTATCATAATTTAGCACATGATATAAATATATGGTAGGAGAAACTCATTTTCATTTCGAAACCGAGTCTACAATAAATATCTGTAATACGTTCAAAACAAAGAAATTTTTTATTATAGTTTATCTCTACTTTTAAAAGTCATATCATCTTTAAATTTTTTTCTATTACATTATATATAAAAAATATTTCGCGCTTTGAAAAAGCGGATCAAAATCTAGTAAACGTTAAATGAAGCAATGAGAAGTGTGTTCAATTGACAAACATAAAACAGTCAGTGATTTTAGAAAGAAACAAAAAACATATCTATTCTCCCGCTACGGAGGGTCGATCGGAACCTGCTGACTCTCAGCTGGCTCCCCGAAGGCTACCTGACGGCCCGGTCCCGAGACCAAAAATGCTCGGAGGCCCTGACCAACAGAATCCATTTGGATCGCAGCTTTCAGCATCTGCCACGAGTCAGGTTTCGGATCAACTGTCTGAGATCCGACAGATGATGCTACAGATGGTGAGTCAAACCCAAGAAAATGAATGGTTGGTTCACCAACTGGCATCCCGACAGCAGCAAGTCAAACAGGAGACAAGATCGTTGGTACTCTCGTCTCAGCCTTCGCAGGGACGAGGTTCAGCGGTGACCTTTCGAGATCTCATCACCGATCCAGCCTTCCCTCGAGGACGCCTCAAATTCTCTCCTATTCGCACGATACCTGAAAGGCAGGAGCCCCCTCCTTTGACGCCTGATACCGGAATCGCTCCTGCGCTTAACCCGTTAGCAACCATGGCAATGGGAAGCAATCTAGCCAATGCGAACTCGGGACCTTCTCAAGTCTCGCAACAGGTATCCGAGCTGAGGCACAATCTGCCTCCCCCACCTCTGATACCCAAATCTAATGATCACGTTCCAATCTCCACTAATGAGCGGGCATCCTCCTAAGTAGCCTTCGAATGTAATCAGTCCATTCCTTTGGAGACTCGGCAGAGATCGGGAGCTGCAGACACAGTCTTCCCAGGCCCTCTGACCGATCACATCAGGCAAAGCAGCCCTAGAGGTCGAGAAAGGCCTGGATCTCCAGGTATTTAGGGTCCAAACCCGGAGAGGGTCCAACGACAGCCTCTTGAGCAGGTGTCTATTTACGTTTCACACACCTTTCGCCTAGACAGCCCTGACGCTATCCAAAGATACATGGAAAGAACGCATGCGGCTCTTCAGAAGCTGAATGCGCAAGTTCATAAGGACACAAGCTCGGCCCCTGAAATCGAAAGCATAATAGAGGAAACCCGAGGAACCCCGTTTACGAATAGGATAGCGAACTCCTACATAAGAGATACAAGAAAAACTCGAACCCCAGAGTTCGACGGGACCTCAGATCCGGAGGCTCATCTAAGAACCTTCAGATTAGCCATCGTCAAGGCCTACTTTACGCGCGAGGAATATGAGGCAGGCTATTGCCGAACCTTTGCTGAGAACCTAACATGCACAACCCTCGAGTGGTTCTCAGGCCTCGAGTCAAATTCAATAGACAGCTTTGACCAGCTAACCAGTGCTTTCGTAAAGCAGTATTCGACTCACATTCGGAAGCAGGCTTCTGAAGCAGACCTGTGAAAGATCTGACAGGGAGTTAGAGACACACTCCGAGTCTACATAGAAAAGTTTACGGCAGTCAGAACCAAGCTCTCAAATCCCAACGATCAGGTTGCTATCGAGGCACTCCGAAGAGGGCTTTGATACTGTTCAGAGTTCTGGTCAGAACTCACTATCAACCCTCCGCCCACGATAGACGATGCTCTCCATAAAGCTTCTCGATTCATTACTCTCGAAGAGGAAACTTCTGCAATGGATAAAATCCATAAGAGGTGTCAAACCTACTCGAAAGCTGACACTCAAGAAGTAAGAGGTCAAGCTAATAAAGCCAACTTCCGTAGCAATCAGACCCAAGGGGAACACTCGTACGCAATTGACGAGTCACAGGAAGATAAACTTGTCGCAACAACGGGCAAAGCTCCTTGGACTAAGTCATTTGACGAAAGCAAGTTTTGTACCTACCACGAGAGGAAGGGTCACTCAACGGAAGAATGTTGGGATCTTCAGCGACAGTTTGCAGCCAAGTTTGCTGCCAGCGAAATAAAAGAGGTGGACTTAAGAAAGCCACCGCCCTTCCAGAAAAGAGCCCCAAGGGAGGCATCTCCGAAGCGGAATAGGTCTCCCGAAAAGGAAACCGATTCGCCACCTCCCGCTCCAAAGAAAATGATTGACATGATCCTCGGAAAATTTCCAGAGGGGAAGAGCCTTCGTATGGAGGCTCCGAAGCCTTTACCTGAAGGAACGGTGGCTGCCTTATTCGAAAAGGCATCAAGTAAGCAGTTCTTCGAATCTAGAGTTGATTATATTCTCGGAGGTTCAAATATATGTCGAGAGTCTGTGAATTCAATTAAAGGCCACCTACGAAAGGTCGAGTCTAGTACCCGATTGAGAACATCTGGTCAGGAGTCCAATACTAAAATCTCCTTCTGGGAAAGCGAAACCTTGGAACTCGACCAGCCTCATGACGACGCATTAGTCATAACCCTCAATGTGGCTGGATATGAGGTGCCCAAACTAATGGTGGACACCGGGAGCTCCGTAGATCTTATATTCTACAACGCCTTGAAAGGCACGGAGATAGATGATTATGAGATTTCTGGCCAGAAGGCCAACCTCGTAGGTTTCACCGAAGAAACCACCACTTCCCTCGGTTCCATCAAGCTCCCGGTAATAGCTGGAGGAGTTATGAAAATGGTTATCCTCGTAGTAATCGACAAACCAACCCCATTTCATGTGATACTCGGGAGGCCGTGGATTCACAAAATGTGAGACGGAGACTCGACATATCACCAATGTGTGAAGTTCCCAACCCCGAGAGGGGTAGCTACAATACAAGGTAGCTAGAAAATATCGAGAGTTTGCTACCTGGGAGGGTTCCAAATCATAAAGGAATCCCCTCAATAGCAATTGCAGATCCGGGAACAGCAGGCGATGCAGCAAAATATTCGAGGCCCCCCGCGGAACCTAACCGAACAAGTTTCCATCGATCAGGCTCACCCCGAAAAATGCGTCCGCATCAGGTCGGAATTACCTTCCCACGTCAAAGATAAGCTCATACGCTTCCTCACAGAAAATGTCAGAACCTTCGCCTGGAATACTAATGACATGAAAGGCATCGATCCGCGGGTGACGACACATAAGTTAAATGTATACCCGGCGTTTAAACCCGTAAAACAAAAGCGGCCTAAGCTTGGCCTCGAAAAGGCTCAAGCAGTCAACGATGACGTCGACCGACTAATGAAAGCAGACGCAATCAGAGAAGTCCACTATCCGGACTGGCTAGCCAACCCAGTGGTTGTCAAAAAGAAAAATGGGAAGTGGAGGACCTGCGTAGACTTCACAGACTTGAACAAAGCATGTCCCAAAGACAGCTTCCCGTTACCCCATATCGACCGACTGGTCGAGGCCACTGCGGGCCACCAATTATTGTCCTTCATGGACGCTTTCTCGGGGTACAATCAGATAATGATGGACCCGGATGGCCAAGAAAAAACCGCCTTTATAATNCGTGGGACCTACTGTTATAAAGTCATACCCTTTGGATTAAAAAACGCTGCAGCCACCTACCTACCAGAGGCTCGTGATAAAAATGTTTGTCGGGAAACTCGGAAAAAAGATGGAAGTCTATATAGATGATATGCTCGTCAAATCCGCCAACGGAGATGACCATGTCAATCGATATTCTCAACAAATATGACATGAAACTAAATCCCGCTAAGTGCACCTTTGGGGTACTGTTTGGAGAATTTCTCGGGTACCTCGTGATGGAGCGAGGAATCGAAGCCAACCCGAACCAAATAGCCACCTTCCTAGAAATGCCATCATTAAGAACGACCAGGGAGATGCAAAGGCTGACTGGGCGAATCGCAACCTTGAATCGGTTCATCTCCTGATCCACCGACAAGTGTCTTCCGTTCTACAAACTCCTGCAAAACAACAAAAAGTTTCTGTGGGACGAAGAATGCGAAGAAGCCTTCAGACAACTCAAAGCCTACCTTTCCCAACCTTTGATCCTTTCCAAGCCTGTTGAAGGGAAACCTCTGTACCTTTATATCGCTGTTTCCCCAGCAGCTGTGAGCGGAGTGCTGGTAAGGGAGGAACAGAACGAACAAAAGCCTGTTTATTATACCAGCAAAAGTCTTATAGACGTCGAGACGCGATATTCAGCTATGGAGAAACTGGCCCTGGCGATTGTCACAGCAGCCAGGAAACTCTGGCCATACTTCAACTCCACTCGATTGTCGTAATGACATCTCAGCCTTTGTGCTCGATATTGCACAGTCGCAGCCAATCCGGACGCCTCGCTAAGTGGGTCATTGAGCTCAGCAAATACGATATCGAATACCGACCGCGAACTGCAGCCAAAGCTCAAGTTATGACCGACTTTGTCATCGAGCTAGCCACCGAATACGTGGACACAGACTCTGTAGCCCCAAAATAGACGCTCCATGTCGACGAAGCCTCCTCGAAACAGGGGTCCGAGATTGGTCTGAGGCTAGCCTCCTCAACGGGAGAGGTAATAGAACAATCTTACAGACTAGGCTTCAATGCCTCAAACAATGAGGCCGAATAAGAAGCACTGATCGCAGGTCTAAGGTTAGCAATAGGAATCGAGATCCGAGAACTGAATGCCTACAGCGACTCTCAGTTAGTAGCTAGCCAATTTCATGGAGAGTACGAAACAAGGGACGAACGAATGGGGGCATACCTCGAGGTTATTCAAAACCTCGCCAAACAGTTCAGCAAATTCGAACTGACAAGGATCCCACGTGGAGAAAATTCCTCCACTGACGCTTTAGCAGCATTAGCATCCACCTCAGACCCCCTCGTTAAAAGAATAATACCTGTAGAAGGCATAGAAAAGCCCAGCATCGACATAGCAACAAAAAATGTGATCAAATCCAACCTAGAAGAATGCAAAGAGGAAGCTCAGCCCTCGGGAATAGCTACCGCAGCTACCCGACGCGAGTCCCTCACTCAAGTCTTCACCACCTTTTAGTTTCCAAAAACCAAAACCCTCAACACCAAAAGGCGAACTTCCGGGAGCACAAGGGAGGTCCAAAGGCCAAGCATTTACGCTACCATCGACCCCGAAAGCGGAATTCCACCTGATAACAATCCACATAATGCCTCTAGGGGCATGGTCCAAAATTCCGAAACAAATGACAACACAAAAAGTATTCCTGAGAACGAAGCCTCCGAGGAGCCTGATTCCCAGAATACCTCCGAAGGAAACAGCCCGACTCCGGAAGAGTTAGGCAATAATCTGGAACCTGAACCAACGCAAGCTACTATTGTGTCTCTCCATGACAAAGTACTCGGAAGGCTGGATTGGCGAATTCTGATTATGCAATACATTCAGGAGGGTATAGNCCCCCCCCCCCCCCCCAATAAATGGGAGGCTCGAAAACTCAAAGCTTTAAGCGCAAGATATTGCATAATCAAATCCAATCTCTACAAATGAAGCATCTCGGGAACATACCTCAGGTGTGTCCATGGCCTTGACACCCTCAGACTCATGGCAGAGGTACATGAAGGCTCATGTGGAAACCACTCGGGCGGCCGAGCTCTAGCCATCCGAATCAAGAGGCAGGGCTATTTTTGGTCGACTATTATCGCAGATTACGAAACCTACTCCGCCCAATGTGACAAGTGCCAGAGGCACGCCCCGATCATCCATCAGCCGACCGAAAAACTATCTTTAATATCGGCACCATATCCCTTTATGAGATGGTCCATGGATGTCTTTGGTCCATTCATACCTTCGGGGGGACAACAAAAGTTACGTTTCGTATTAGTTTTAACCGACTATTTCACGAAATGGATCGAGGCAGAAGCCGTCCAACAAGTTACGAGGGTCGAGGAAGAAGCCTTCGTATGGCGAGATATCGTATGTCGCCACGGAGTCCCATACGAGATCGTCACCGACAATGGATCTCAATTCACATCTGACGATTTCTGGTCGTTCTGCGACACCTGGAACATACGCCTCACTACCTCTACCCCGAGGTACCCCCAAAGGAACGGTCACGCAGAGGCCGCAAATAAGTCAGTGTTAGCCAACCTAAAAAAACGCCTAGGAACCTCAAAAAAGTCCTAGGCCGACAGACTCCCAGAGGTTTTATGGGCATGTCGAACCACCCCGCGACGGGCAACCGAAGAGACTCCTTTCTCTTTAGCCTACGGGATGGAAGTCATCGTTCCCGCCGAAGTCTCGGTTGGAAGCCTCCGGCGGAGCCTATGTACCTCGAACCCGGAAGCCAACAACCAATTACTCCTGGATAGTCTCGACTTGATCGAGGAACGACGGGACCAAGCCTTTGCCCGCATTCAAAACTACCAGCAGGCAATGGCACGACATTATAACTCTAAAGTCAAATCACGTAAATTCGTGATCGGTGATCTCGTACTTCGAAAAGTATTTGAAAACACCAAAGAGCGAGGCGCCAAAAAACTCGGGACCAACTGGGAAGGTCCGTACCGGATTACCCATGTGGTAAGACCCGACGTCTATAAGCTCATAAAGGTGCGAACCGGGGTACCAGAGATACGATCATGGAACGCCATGAATCTCAAAAAAATACTACCATTAGGTACCTAAAAAATCGAACTACGTTAGGCTTGATCCCTTGACAGGGTACGTAGGCAGTTCCTTCGACGAGCGTAGCCCCACTCCACCAATAATAACCATCTCAGTAAGTCAGATGTCTCGATGAGCGCGTGCTCTAGCCATCAGACAACTGACTCCTGAGATACAACGCACCTATGCAATCCGATTTTGAGCATTGAAACATGTACTATTCAATCGAAATCAGGTTTCTAGAAACCTGAACACACCAAAGGTCTTAAAATCCTATCAATCGAAATCAGGTTCTTAGAAACCTAAACACATAAAAGGTCTTAAAATCCCATCAATCGAAATCAGGTTCCTAGAAATCTGAACATATAAAAGGTCTTAAAACCCTATCAATTGGAGTCAGGTTCCTAGAAACCTGGACATAAAATAGGTCTCAAAATCCTATCAACAAAAACCAGGGTCTTAGAAACCCAAAAACCTAATAGGTCTTGAAATCCTATCAATCAAAACTAGATTCCTAGAAACCAAATAGGTCTTAAAATCCTACCAATCGAAACCAGGTTCCTAGAAACCTAAAACATCGTAAAAGATCTTAAGATCTGATCAACCCAATCAGATCCCTAGAAATCTGAGCATACGAAATATACTTAAAGCTTATCGAGACTAAGTCCAATCTAGCCCAAAGGCCCGAAGGCTCAAAGCAGTCAAGGGGCCTTAGGGTCCCAACAATCGAACCTTAACGACCGAGTTATACCAGGCTTCCAGGACCTTTTTCAGGCTTTTACGAAGCCTAGATCGTAGCCAAAGCCTTAGAAAGGCACGAACAAAGTTTATTTTTTTTTATCTAAACAACACAAGAGCCTTAAGGGCAAACGAACCGTCTCAAAATCTAAGTCAATGGATAAGTCTACTGACTAAAAAAGACCATATATATATATATATATATATATATATATATATTAAGTCCTAAATCTAAC